>JBBPUK010000042.1:0-105548 GCA_038094635.1 Tylopilus cervinicoccineus | reverse complement strand
CAATAAGAGTCAGAGAAGTTAGAGAAGGACAGGTGAATGACTGTGTGTGTGTGTGTGCGCGCGGCGATCTGCTTTTGCTGGGCGGTGCAAGCGATGCATACGGATCAGGGTCAGGATCCAGGATCAGATGCTGTAGGTTACGGAGACGAGGCACCGCACGAGCGGTGTTGTTCTCTCGCTCGCTCGCTCTTTTTATTTTTTATTTTTGGTGGTGGTGGTGGTGGTGGTGGTGGTTGACAGGCGGGGATCAAAACTCGGCCACGTTCTCGTATGGGTTGGTTACCCATCGATCAGGGGCAACGGGACGACGGGGCAAGGCAACGGAGCAATGAGGTAGTGGGACAACGGGGGAATGGGGGGGGAACAGGGCAACAGGGCAACAGGGCAACGGGGGCGAGCGGGGCGGCGGGTGCGGACGACGCCACGCGCAACCGGCGTGGGTGGCGAGCAGAGTGGCCGTCTGAGATGCCGGATGGGAGGGGGCTGCCAGGGATGGACGACGTTGGACAGAACTTGTTCAGCCCAGGCCCGACCTTCTCTAACCCCCTGCGCCGACGGTCGAACGGTCTCGCGGTCGATCATTACGGGGCTGACGATGACTAAGACGAAGGGTGCACCGCTGGCCAAGGTTAGCGACGAGGACGTGATCGGGCTGACGGATGCGTCGATGGCTGCGTTGCTCCACATCCGAGCGACCGAAGCGGACGCTTTTGGCGGTGTGCGGTACGTGTTCATTTCTGCGTGTTTCTGTTCGTGCGGCCGTAGAACAGAACAGAACAGAACAGAGTGTCCGCATCACGTACACTGTCGCTTATCGATCCCTGTCGTTCTGTCCGGGCAGACGCACAATGTCTCCAGTGATCACCACGATCCCTCCATGGTTCTCTCTCTCCCTCTCTCTCGATTCATGTCCGTCCGCTTCCTGGGTGGCACAACTCTGCTTTCCTTGTCCGGCCGTTTCATTTCCTGCTCTGCGCGTCCTGTGTTTGACCCCCTTTGGCCCCGCGTATGTCGTACACCTCCTCCTTCTTCTCGTGATCTGATGTCCCCCTTATCGTCGCAAAAAGCCCGCTCGTGTGGGGGCTTGACACAGACGTGTCGATGGGGATAACACCCTGGCATCACACGAACGACATACCGATCGCGGCTCAAGAACGACGCCCACCTCAACAGAGATGCGCCGTCGGTCGATGGCGCCATACACGCGCGCGCGCGCGCGCGTCGCCGACAGACGCGACGCGTGCATCAAACGGGCATCCGTCCCTGTATGCATCTGTGTGTGCCTGTATATCGGCGTTGGCGACTCTCTGCCGATGAATCTTTTTCGAATGAGCTCCACTGCGCGTGCGTGTCCATGGCTTGCTTCTTCTGATCCATGGCTTGCGTTCGCTCGGCGCCATCGACATGCGTCGTGGGGGTCGTGTGATACACGTTCCTCCCGCTTCACACCGGCGGACAATCGAGCTCTCGGGCTGTGTATGGGATCGGTTTTTCAAATCGGTAGGCTAGATGCTAGATGTGTGTGTGTGCAGGTGAGTGGACTGGAGCGGACGAGCGACGTCTGGTGGGGCCTCGTGGAGGCGGTCTGGACAGCCGTTCATCTCCGCTCACACTGACGTTTCACCCTCTCCTGGGGCACAAGGGCGTCGTTTGGACATGTTTCAAGGAGGGCATGAACGCGTTTCACGAGGCGATGGCGACGGCGATGGCGATGGCGGAGAATGCTCGCGCTGGCGTCGATTCGACCAAGCATGGCGACGATATTATATTCTGTGGACGCAGTCACAGTGGCGGCATCCTACACTACCTGGGCGAGGGGGGCGTCGGGTCGACGGTGAGGACAAGGGTGCATGCGCACGGGGGAGGACGTGCTCGAGATGGTGCAGTGGGGGGGCGAAGGGAGAGCGGCCGTGGGGAGTGGGAGGGGGACCAAGGCGATTCGACGGGGGTTCAGTGCGGATGTCACTGCGACGTGTGGGGGCCTCGCGCGGGATTTCGAAGGCGCGGTGTCCGCGGAGCGTCGTGAAAAGGGCACCACTGTGCAAGCGGGTCGGTGCCCTGTGGCTGGCGTAAGTATGCGAAGAACTTTGATAAGTACTTTTATACTTTCTCCGCGGTATACTCTATCGAAACCTTTTTTTTTTTTCCTTGCGTTTGGGATACCCCGCGCTGCCTCGCTCGTAGGCGACGTCCGACGAAACTGCATGCCTCCTGCAATGAAGATCTGCCACAGCTCAACTGCGACGTGATCGCGCCATCTTGAACAACGACACTTGCCTAATGCGGTGTTATGGCCTCAGACATGCGCGGGAACGAATGAGTCATCGACTGTACAGCCGTCGTTTTCCCTCTGTCGTCCCTCTTCTCCCAATGTCTTGAATGCCTGTTACTGATCAAACGACTGCGTCTGTCTGCAACATCAACACGACCGCGACCTCGACCGACAACCCACTGACTAGTCAGGGCCCTTGGATGCAGATTCCCTACGACGGGGGCCCGTTACGTTGGTGGAACATTAACCGGACCGCGTCGGTTCGCTGTGAGGTATCGTTTTGATGCTGAGCAGACGCACGGGCCGGCGTGCGTCGTTTTGTTTTCGTGAGGTCTCTCATAGAGTAGAGATCGGTGGGGCGTGTCGGATCTACCGAACTCGTAGTTGTGGGACACACATCTTTTCTTTTTTTTTTTTTGGAATGCTACCTACCAGTTGTTGTGTGCCAAAGTCGAGTGGTCGACGTGTCAGTTAGTTTTGAACTTGTGATACGCTTTTTGCTGCTTGCAATCTGAACGCGCGTTCGTGTCGGGGGAGGGGAGAATGACGCTGTCCACCAAGGTCCGGCGTGCGCTCGCGCTCGTCGTCCAACCGAAACCGGCGAGTCACCCACGTCTCTCGCTCTAGCTGAGCCTGGTTGTCGATCTGACGCTCCCGACTCGCGGTTGTTGGCAGTCCTTCGAGATCCCGACGTCCCCACCCGACCCTCTCTACAAGTTTCCCCACGAATACAGTGCGCGCCATGTCTCTCTCTCTCTCTCGCTGATCCCCCCCCCCCTTTGAACGACAGGTTTCCATGCGGCGCTCGCCGGTACGCCGGAGCACACGCCGACTTGGTCATGGGCGTCTCCGACGAGCACCACGTGTGGTGGGATGCAGACGACGAGGCGTACTCGCCAGACACCCTTGCCAAAGGTGAGCGGTCACTACGCTTTTTGGACGTGGACGATGCGCTCGACGGATTAGTACGTGCCGCATATATGGTCCTCACGCAGACGCGTCCGTGTCGAGACCCCGACGCCGGCCTCACGCCCTCAACGCGTTGTCGGCGTTCCCTGCACACCTGCCAGGAACTGGTCGACGTAAGTCGCTGGGCGTTCGTGTCGATCGACCTGGGCTGTATATCTACACCTTGTTCAACAGCAGCCGACGACGACGACGACGACGACGACGCCAGGGACGCCGTCGTTCCGAGCGACCTCGACTCCCCGTGCTCGCCGCCTTGCACGCGTGTCAGAAGAGTTATGTAGTCACGTCGCGTCCGGACGCTCGCTGAACCCCTTCTTCTCAACAGGTTTCCGAACGTCCGAGGGACGTGGACGATCCCGAGATGTTGTTGTTTGCGTGTCGTGGCCGCTCTGCGACACCACTGGCGGGTGTCTTTTCTCCCCCCATCTCAAGTCGGATCTGCAACCCTGACAGGAAAAAACATCGTCCACAGGCCGGTTTTCTCGGCAGTCCATCTGTACGTTCCGGGGCGGCGCGCAATGAATCTCCGCAATCCGATGATGGCACTGTTTACTTCGACGCCTTGGACACATTCAGCCTATCGCCATCACGTTCCGTAATGGATGCTGACACCGAGGTGAAACCGCTTTAGCGTAAGAGTATATGCCTCGTGCGTTTATATATCTATATCAATAGGTCGCTGGAAATGGTCCGTCGGAATACATGTCAATATCCTTTTTGTCGTTGCTGTTCTTCTTGATTGATCCTGCCACCTGACCAAAACAGTCATTATTCATACAGAACGCCTTTGGTTCCAAGACAGGCACGGGCCATTAAAGACCAAGTAGACGCAAGCTCAAGGTTCAATTTACCCTCTTTTCGGGTGGAGGGACCTTCCCCAGACAAGAGTGAAGCTGATCAAGGGGGCCATCACGCCACTACACCATCCGAGTCGAGGCTGGTGTCGCCCAGACGTTTCTCGTCTTACTCTCGGCCTGATTTTGGTGAAAACGGAAACATGTCTCCATACTGTCGTTGTCGCTTGGCCGAAAAGAGGGCATATGGGGTCGAAACGATACCAGTTGGGAAGAAGAGGCGCGAGATGCCGGTCCGAGATAGAGTTGGTGCGCAACGTGACGATTCCCGTGTCCATTCCATTGATGCGTCGTCGTCCCTGGTTGGCGTCGACGCGCACGCTCCAGCAGTCGGTGATGGTGCGTCTAGGACGAGCGATCGTCGGCGGGTGGATGGGGTCGACGAGGAGAAGAAGACGCAGACGGGAGATGATCCGGCCGTCGTACCTCGACAGGGACCTGGAGGACCGGATGCCGAAGACTGCGACCGGATACGGACCGAGTATGGTCAAGGTGCATGGGTCAAGCTGGGACGATTATATCGCGAGAAGGTGCGCAAGAAGGTTTTGGCGTGGCGCGATCACGTTGTTGGGCGTCGACCTGGTGGTCCGGACTATGGCGTCGACTGGTGCTCTGGACCGGGCGATGGCGATAGCGTTGGCGGCCTGACGCGTGCATGCATGACTGACTGTGCGCCACTGGTCGGCGCCACCGGGAAGATGACGATCTCCTCGACGACGGCGACGGCGACGGCGACGACGACAACGATGGCGGGAGCTGTTAGTGCGGGGACAGTAGAACCGGAACTGGGCGATCAGACTCGACGGCGGCGTTCCAAGGTGACGTGTGCGCGTCCGACGAGCGTGTCTGCGCGGCTTACCGGACCGATATCGACATCAACGCCCAAGCACGCGCGATCGTCTGGCCGGCTAGTCAAACGACGACCCTGGAGCGTTGCTGCGACGGTGGGTGGGCCCACGCGACCACAAGGCACCGGCCTGCTGTCCTAAGCGATGAGAGACCGGACCCTTCTCGACTCGGCGGAACATGGTCCATCGCAACGTGGTCACTCATGTGATCCTTATTGTAGAGATGTTGGCGGGCGTAGAGGATTCATTTTGGCGGGGTATGTCAAAGCAGTGTTCTTTCTCCTTCTTGTCCTTTTTTTTTTTTTTTTTTTTCCCCTTCTCCACAACCCCTTGCGTTCATTATTCACACGTGTAGTGGTATGTGTACAGAATCGCATGTATTCGAGGCTTAATCACCGAGGGCTTTACCTCGACGCCTTTTTTTCTTTTCATGTATGCCGGGGTGGCGATGAAGCCTAATGATGGTGGTGGCGCCGTGGTCGTCACGAGGCCAAACCAGGACGCCCGGACGTTTAGAAGAGCTTTTCCAACGGATCAATCACGGTGCCCATCTGAGTCAAGCAAGCAGCGGTGTGTGTGTCAGCCTCAAAACATCACTCGGGAAGTCGGGCCCAGAGCACCGACAGATCGAAAACGACGACGACGACGACACGCACCTTTGTGACGACGCGCGGGACAGTCCCCCGCTGGAACCCGACGCGCGTGTTCCATTCGCTCCCGAGGGGCACCGCCATCCGCTTCTCGAACTGTGCGTGGCTCGTGTACGGGTGGGGCAGCTCGCGGACGAGGTACTTGGCCGCCTTTTTGTCGCGCTTCTCCGACACGATGACGTGCGGCTTGGCGTGGTCTGCGCGCGCGGTCGGGGGGACGCCGGGGACGGACGTGAGGAGGTGGGGTTTGGGCGGGCGGGGCTGGGTGCCGGTGCCGCCCCAGGTACCCTATATATGGGGATGTGCGGGGGTAGACGATGGGGATGGGGTGGTGTGTGTGTGAGTGTGAGCGGGGGTGGCGCCGGGGTAAGTGGAGATGGGGGGGAGGGGGGGGGGGGGGGGGCGTGAGAGGGCGGTGCAAAGGATGGGAACGAGAGAACGCACCCAACCAGGAAGCGTCGTGTCCACCTCGCGAGGCGCGTCGGCCTCCACTTCTTGTCGCTTGGCTTCTTCGAACGCCTGTGTGTGTGTGTGCGTGTGTGCCCATGCAACGGCGGCACGTGAGTTCGACGTGCGCGCGCGCGGGAATGCGGGGGACGTTGCGCACCTGTACTACGTTGTCGCCTGCAAAGGCGAGGGCGACTAGGTCGCGCTGCTGGAATGCCCGTACGCCCTTGCCCGCGCCCTTGCCCTCCAGCGCGTGTTCTTGCTCCTCGACTTCACTCGCAACGTCCGACGCGTCGCCACCTGTGTCCTGCGCAGCACTCGATGGACAGGCATTGCCTGCCTTGGCTGTCGCCCTTCGTGCCGTACGTGACGCGCCCGGTGCCGGAGGATCTGGGATCGTCAGCACGTTGTGCGTGTCGATTTCAAGCAGCGCATCGTCCTTGGCGCGTTCCCTCTCGTCCGCGTGCTTCCCAACTTGCTTTTTGAGCTTGTTGGAAGACTTGGTCAACGTGTCCGCGTCCTTGTGCACGCGCACCTCGTTTCGCTTCCGAGACGGCCCGGAAGACATTGTAGGTACGAGCCATGGGTTGGGTATAGATGCAGACGTCGGCGTGGGTGTGGATAGGCTCGTCGTTGGAGTCGGTTCAGCGGCGGACATCTCTTGCAAAAGGTCTGCAGACTGCAGGGTGACACTGGACGTGTCCGAGGCCAATGAACCGATCGGTTTGAGTGCGCCAGGCGTCGTCCCGGGTCGGAACGAGAGGCGTCCACCCGTGCGTTGCACCATGGTCGCGTCCTCTGGTGGAGCAGCGGCAATGCCGTCGTTTCTCTCCCCGTGTTCATCTCCGTCTACGCCAAACTCGAGTTCCTTTTGAAGTTCCTCAGCTTGAGCGTCCGCTTCTTGAGCCTGTCTCGCAGCGGCGTCGCGCATGAACTTCATATTGAACACGCTCTTGGTGTTGAGGTCCGGGAGAGCTGCATTGTCCTCTGCACGCAGCACAGCCAGCTCATCGAAAGCGCTGCGTTTGATCTCTTCTTCGTCCTGCCCTTCCTCCCCGCTCTCGCTGTCCTCCCCTGGATCGTTATCGTCGCTGTCATCACCACGTATCCGCCGCCGTAGCCTCTCGCCACGCTCGAGCATCTCACTAATCGCCTGCCGCTGGTCCTGATCAAGCCCCTCGCGGCCCTTCATCGCCCTAGCCCACTTGCCCGTATTCTTGTGTCGGAGCGTCGCGCGCTCCCTTGCACGGTGCACCTCTGCCTTCAACCGCACCTCGTCGTCCCCGTCGTCCTCGTCCCCCTCCCCTTCCGCCCCGTCCAGCCGCTCGCGCTGTTTCTTCCGTATCCGCCGGTACGCTTTGCTCTTGATCTTGGCAACCCGCTTCGCTTTTCTGTCCGCGCGGAACGCTAGCTCGCGCATCATGCGCAGCTCGGCGCGGCGCACGGCAACTTCTTCCACGCTGAGATGGGCCATTTTGAGGGCCTCCGTGTGCGCAATGTCTTCCTCGCGGAGCTGTGCCGATTTGAGGAGCTTGTCGACGGCCGATTCAAGTTCGTTGGATGGCTAGAGAGAGGGGAAAGTCGCGTGAGGATAGATGCGAGGGTCATTCTCTTTGGGCGGGCTTACTGTGAATTTAGCTGCGAGTTCGAGGTTGGAGACCCGGCTCGGTTTCTCTGCTTGCAGGGGAAAGCTGAGGTGTTCTGCCTAAGACAGGGGGTCAGATGGACGTTCGGACCGTGGCGGAGTGTCATGTACCTCCTTGATGCGTTTCATGGTCGCTGACCATTTGTCCACCTCTTCTTTCGTCTTTTCATATGCAGCCTCTCGATCGAGGCGTTCTTGTGTTCGCTGAGGTAGTGGTGCAGGGAGGGTTTTTGTCTTTGAACTAGACGATGTGAGAAGTCTCGTGGATTTCTTGAGGGTCGCGAGGGAAGAGGAAGACGTGAGGGGTGCAAGAAGGTCATCCAGCTTGAGATTATTCGAGCCTGTACAGCAGTCAGGATAAGACATGCGTGATATCAATGCACGTCTGTACCTTGAACCCCAAACTCGCTCTCTTCGCCGGCCTCGGTGCGGTCTATGACACGTCGGCGCTTTTTCGGACCGAGTTCTGCTGCCTCGTCCGGTTTGCGTTTCTGAGGTGCGGCGGGGTCGAGATTCACGAGGAACGTTTCGAGGTCGGCGAGTGCTTCGGGGGATGGGTCTTCAGCGTCGGAAGCAGATATACGTAGTTCATCATCCTCGCCGACTGCGCTACCTTCCTCTTCCTCTTCCTCTTCGTCCTCTTTGTCCTTGTCTTCATCACCAGGTTCATCACCATTCATGGATACCTTCGCATCTTCTGCCCCTCTCCACTCTTGTTCGTCTTCAATCGCGACGTCTTTCTTGCCGGTCTTAGAAGGCGGGTCGTCGTTCTCCGCATCTGCACGTCCGTCGAAAACATCTAAAACATCCAAAAACTCGCCTGAAGATCCCTCGTCCATTTCTTCATCTTCATCCTCGTTCCTGTTCCCGTTTTCCAATACCGATCGGGGATCCCCCGACTGCGCATCAGAGTCTTCGTTTAGATCTACCTCCTTTGTGGCATGGTGTTTCCTCTTCACAGCCTCACTTTTGCGCAAAGGTCTTGTTTTGATTCCCTGATGAAGACGCACCTTCAACGATGGGATGGGCAGAGACGACGAGACATAGCGGACACGCACCTTGTGCGCGAAACCCGAACCCGCAAATTCTTCCTCGTCGCTCTCCTCGAACGCTTCCTCGCTATCGATTTCCTCGTCGTCCTCGCTGTCCATCTCTCCACCTTCATCCGCGTCCTCGTCCTCCCGCATCAGCCTCGCACGGAGCTTCTCCATCGCTTTTTGTCCCATCATACCGAGATCTATCTCGTCGTCTGAGCCGCATCGTCGTCCTTCCAGCTCGTGACGGTCCAGCTCGAGCGCGACTTTTGCGCGACGGACTTTGGGTGGGGCATATTCGTACACGTCGTCGATGGCGCACACCTTGCCTTTACCCCGAGCAAGAGGTTTCCTGCGCGTTCGATCTGTCGGTTTGTAGACCTTTGGTTGTCCTTTGGATGCTCTGGTCATGATGATGGAGGAAAATGAGGTGGCTTTCGGCCGACGCCGTCCATACCAGATTTAGAAGGTAGTATTCAAGCGTAGAGATGCATAAAAGATGGTGCAATGTACATCTACAGACGAAAAGCAAAGGCCCTCCGGTCTCCGCCACGGACGGATTCTGGGTCCAGTTCAAGAGGGTCAGAAGCCCTTAGTGCTTCCTCCTCGTCTCTCGATGTCCAGTGATGCGAGGCAGGGTTGACGTTTCTGAAAACACCCCGGGTATTCCAAGCAGCGCGGACATAGTCCACCAAAGAGTGGAGGAATTCTGAGCAGACGTCCCAAATTTCGCGCGCGTGCGCGACGGTGAACTTGGGCAGCTGGTTGAAGCCCGTCTGTCGGAGCACGAAGCGGTTATAAACGGTGCTGATGACGATGAATCCCATCAAGAAGATCGTCACTCTAATTCGGACGTTATAAGCGTCAATGTCAGGAATGAGGATCGCACATACGAGATGATCAAGAAGACGATCAGTCCTCCGATAAAGCCATGTTCTCCGACCGGACATGCATACTGTAAGGCGCATTAACTACATGCGGTCAAGGGGCATAAAGGCTTACGTGTGTCCGCCATTCGAATTCATAGTGGCAGGCTTTATCCTCTTCGGAAGGCCACTGAGCGAGGAGAACAGGTTTACCTGTCATGATGATACGTTAGCAGACAGACGGGGGATTGTCTCGTGAATATCGTACCAGCAGCATAAACAGATGTGTCGCATATGAAAAGGATGGTGGAGCTGCCTCGTTCGTTGTCCATACCAGTACACGGGGATCCTTGCGACTGGCGGAGCAACACCCCGCCATCCTTGACCTCCAGTGTGGTATTCACGAGCCTGAATTTGTCCGATGCGAACGCGCTGCGCCAATGTCGGGATTGGGCTTACCCAATGGCAAAGTCCCCATGGTCCCTCCTCACGACCCCGGCAATATCGACATGGTTGTCATCGAGCCCGGTGTTCCAGGGATCTGTGTGGATCCCTCCACATAAATTAAGATAGACCGAGTGTCCGCCATCTGTCTGGGTTTCGTAGTCTTTGCTGAAACATGGTCAGCTGGCGCAACAAGGCAACCAAGTCTCGACTTACCTGGCTCTCAGCGGGTTAAGATCATAGTAGTTGTTGGCACTGTCGTGCACAGTACAGGGCTTTTCTGCAGCGAGGATTGTGCGAGAAAGCAGAAGCAAGAGCCCGAGCCCAGCCAGCATGGTGACCGTGGTAAGAGGAAGTGCGGGTCGAGTCGACCCCCCAAGGGGAGGTCTCAGCCCGCTCGCTGCGTCACCGCCACCACAACCGATTTACGCCGCGTCAACTTGGTCCTCGACGACGACCACGACGATGGCAGGCGCTCTCCTTCGCAGGCACCTTGTCCCGCCAAAGCGCGCCATTTTTCGCTCTTTCTCCACATCCCCGGCGCGATGGCGGCCTGACGTCCAAGCAAGGAATCCATTCGACACCCACACCGTCGAGGATCTGCACGGCATGTCTGCGGCGGAAATACTAGCGGAGACGGGCACGCGTGCGGATGCAAAACTGAGACATTTTACTGGTGTGTTATGTGATTTTTTGTGCTTTTGTTGATGTGAATGTTGGTGCATAGTCAACTTTGGGTGAGTGTTCGCCATTCTCTTGGGATGGGTTGTCCAAATTTTGCCAGTCCTCAACACCCTGCTGCTCACGGTGTGCTCCGTATGATTCTGGAACTCAACGGGGAGGAAATTCTACGGGCTGACCCTGTGCGCTCCTTTGCACACAAACCACAAACTCATCTTACGCCAATTCGTAGCATGTCGGTCTTCTTCACCGTGGTACGGAAAAACTAATCGAATACAAAACCTACACACAAGCACTTCCCTACTTTGATCGTCTGGACTACGTCTCCATGAGTTCGTTTCGTCACATCAATGACCAGACAGGAACTGATCGGCTCTCTACAGTGACCAATGAACTCTGCTACACCCTTGCTGTAGAGAAACTTCTCAACATCGAGGTACCCGAACGCGCTAAATGGATCCGAACCCTGTTTGGTGAAATCACACGGATTCTCAGTCGTGCGTGGTATTCTTCCATGTCAAAATTCAATCACAACATACCTATTCAGACTTGATGGCGGTCCTCTCACACGCTATGGACGTTGGTGCCCTTACACCTTTCCTCTGGGGCTTCGAGGAGCGTGAAAAACTCATGGAATTCTACGAGCGTGTGTCGGGTGCTCGTCTCCACGCAGCTTATGTTCGTCCAGGTGGTGTCGCTTTTGACATCCCTCATGGCCTCCTCGAAGATATTCACAAATGGGCCACTCAATTCAGCTCTCGTGTGGACGAGATAGAAGAGGTCGTGACTGGCAACAGAATATGGAAAGAACGTACTATCGGTATCGGCGTCGTGACTGCCAAGGAAGCGCTAGACTACAGCTTCAGTGGTGTCATGTTGCGTGGAAGCGGCATTCCCTGGGATCTAAGAAAGATACAACCATATGACAAGTATGGCGAGGTGTGTCGACCATGCACGCGCTCTTGAGTCGTGATTACATTACTTGACGTTCCATTTAGGTTGAGTTCGACGTTCCGGTTGGCAAGAACGGTGACTGTTACGACCGATATCTCTGCAGAGTTCAGGAGTTCCGTGAGAGTTTGCGCATCATTCACCAGGTGCGTGTCTTTGTTACTCTTGTTCCTGAGCGGCATACGATACATGTATTATAGTGCTTGAATAAGATGCCCACTGGCGTCATCAAAGTCGACGACAACAAGCTTGTTCCCCCTCCACGTGCTTCCATGAAGGAGAGCATGGAGGCTCTCATCCACCATTTCAAGGCATGTTTTACATATCTTTGTCATCACTTATCACTAACACACGGTTCAACAGCTTTTCAGCGAGGGATACTCTGTACCTCCGGGGGAGACCTACAGCGCAATCGAAGCACCCAAGGGCGAAATGGCAGTCTATCTTGTATCGTACGTTTTCTCTCTCTCCACCCATCGTCAATGATACCACTTGTCGGATCACGCAGGGATGGCACGAACCGTCCGTACAGATGTAAAATCCGTGCCCCAGGGTTCGCTCACTTGGCAGGTGCCGACTTTATGATGAGACGTGAGTCTCACGTTACGTCCTCTCCCTCTCACCAGAGAAAGCTAACGAATCACGCTTCCCTTTTTGTTTCAGACGTAAGCAACCATAGATCGCATCCACGAACAGTTGACTGACCGCCGCCCCTTTCACCTTTAGCACATGCTCGCAGATGCTGTCGCTATCATTGGTACGATGGATCTCGTGTTTGGGTGAGTGATTTATTTTTCGTGTGTTGGTGGGGTGGCTGATCAGCTGCCGTCTCAAACGTAGTGAGGTAGATCGGTAGAATGTAATGGAGCTTTGTCATCTCTGAATACAACGCTCCATTGACGTGTGTTGACATGTATACCTTTGGCCCCGTTTTGCCGTGATCTACCTTGGCAACTCAACACGCTGAGAGACGAGATGCATAAAAATCTCCATCTTGTTACGTTCATCCACTCGCAGCTGACTCGGCACATTAGAACGATGTATTCGAAGACCAGGTACGAAGTCGTGACAGCCCTTGACAGAATTATGGATCTCGAAAGCAATGTTGAGGTACCCATTTGATGAGCGTTTACCATAAGGTCAAATTGATCTGGTGAATCCTCAGTGGAAGAATATATCGGTATCGAGTATCGTTCAAAACATCGTCCGTAGGAAAGGTAACAGAGTGTTCCCGTTATGTTTGTTTCCTTCCCATTCATCCCATTCATCCCTTATGGACCTTGATCCACCTTGTGGGCCGCAACCCAGATTGGATGAATCTCAACCTCTAGCACTCCGTCAACATCATCAAGACAGGCTATGCAATCGGGCTATTTATTAGATCGTAAGTTGCTTGCATAGTGTATCGTTCTACAGCAACAGCCGGTCTAGTTGCCCGTTTCCCAACGGATTTCAAGACAACTTGGAAGCAAAATCTGTATGTTGATCGCTTTACCGGTTTTTCATAGTCATCTTACCAGGCCGATCTATTCTCGCGGTTGTTGCGGGAGGTGAAGGGTTCTCAGCAGATGGCGAATTCAGTGACGACAAACGTGCTGCATATAAAACCTTGTTGCCATTCATGTAAGCGTGGTCGTTGTCTGGTCATGTCTAGCCTGGAGTGTGTGACTCATCGATTCGTATCAAACGGCTTCCGGTGTATGTCCGCATTATTGTGATACTCACAACTTGAGCCAAGTCATGTCTCTTGTTGCAGAGCTTTACCTTGCACTTCTCCACCTTGTTGCGAATCCTTAATTTATTCAACCGCCTTGCCAAGGAGTTGAAACGATCATCGAGGAGGGGTGGTCAAAGACAGCCCTGGATAAGATGTGGAGCGTTCATGTATAGGAATGAGTGCGTGTAAGTGTCCTTTTGGAGCCGATCCTCATGCATGCCTGTCACTGGTCAGAATATTCAGAAAAAAAGAGCTTCTTCGATCCACAAGATGCCTATGCCTATGCGTGACACAGATGCTGTCACTCCAAACTAGGTGTCTACTCTCTTTGTGCGAGTGACTGTGACCCGGCACCCTCTCTCTATTCCGCTCTCACCAGTCAGCCTACCAGCCGTGAACTGATCTCTTCCTTTCTTTTCGCCCACCTACCGCACCCATGCGATTCTTTCGGAGGCCTGATGACACCTCAGAATTGCCTCGCTAGACTCTCGCTATTATGTTCTCCAGAACTGTTCGCTCACGTGTGCGAAGCCTTTCCCAGCCCACCCACGCAGCTCACACTCGCGCCCCCAGGTTCTCTCAGATCACGGCCAGGAGGCGCTTTGCGCCTCCATCCGCACACCGCTTCGCACTGTTTCGTCCACACGAGTCCCTTCTGTCGTGGTGCCGACAAGAACTTTGAGAAAGTTTCTAGCGGAGGGCCTGCAGCGGGAGGACGGTGCGACAGTATTGCAGTTCCTCAAGACCCTTAGTCAACCGTCTGAGACCCATTAGACTGCAAGGTACATATGTCTACGAGCCATGGGTTCATACCTTCTTTTCCCCAAACAACCATCAGGTATCCTGTGAATTGATCACCTCAGGAGGCGAGTTTGGGAAGATGTATTCAACATGTATTGTTATCAACGTCACCAAGGATGTGCCCTCTGCATGGATAGCCCCATGTTATTGGATCCTGGATGTTAGGAGCTTTCCTTGAATCGCTGGCGCACTCGTCTCGGGGACAGAAATCTCTGCAAGTCACCCTTGCAAAGAAATATCGCTCTTCAGTGCGAAATGGCCTGTCTATATTGCAAAAGCTCCTGCCCGACAAACTGAAGAATTTGCCTTGGAGGTTGGTGTACATCGGTATAGACGATTTTTCGCTGCACCGGCAGGACATCGCAAATGGCTGGGCTGGTAGGATGTTCTTTCCAGCATTAACTATGCCTATTGAATGGGTTGGATTGAATCCAATGCAGCTTCGCTCAGTATACCAAGTACGCACATCTCTCAAATTATTGGTTGCTTACTGACTTGATCATCAGGGCTTTCGTGACGAGACTGATCCGGAAGCGGAGGAATGGATAGAGGTTGATGACGCAGATCAATGAAATTGAGCGTCTTTATTGTAGACTAGTCCTACGCACCAGCCTGTTCGGACGGACAAGGGATCAATACATGCAGCATTATTCAAGCAGTGACTGGGCTAGGGAGCGGTTCGGCAACTGCCGCAGAAGCTCAACACCTAACAGCCATGCGAGTATTCGATCTTCTTGCTCTCGTCTTCCCACTCCTCGTGACAGCATCCGTTGAGGATCAGAAAGTACTCTCATCGCCGGACATGGCACAAGGTCCTCTCTACGACTCAGTATCCATGCCGGCGACGACCTGGAAGCCGAGCCTGACGGACCTGCTCACTATCGAATCGTCCGCGAGCATCTACTTTTCTTACGCGCGTGAGACGCTGTTCTCGAAGGAATTCAGCGTCTCCCATGACGACCAGTGGACGTTGCTTGTCCCGACGAACAAGGCTGTCATGGCTCTCCCACGGAAACCGTACGCATCGTTCTTATAGTAACACCAACATCGACCGGTGATAATCCGCCGGACGACTGCAGACATCAAGGACCTGATGCTTCTGAGCCGGAGACCAAGATGACGGATCAGCAATACGACGAACGGTCGAGGCGCAACGTTGAGCATTGGGTCGCAGCACATATCATTCCTGTGAGTCCGAGTTCGTAAAGTTTGTCAGCGCTCATACGGCCACAGTTCCGCATCTCGTTTTCCGATGTTCCAGTGACGTACAACACCTCGTTGGATGGCAAGTTTGTCACGTTTACTCCCATTTCGGGCGGAGGGAACTCGCCGGCTTGGTCGAGGGTGACCCTTGAAAACGGTGTTCACATCATTGGAATGAAAGAGGTCAGGAGTTGCCTGTATTGTTGTCAGCGGGCTGACACTTTCACAGGGAGATAACGGCGTAATATACATGATTGATGGTACCATCAAGCCTATCTGAGTGTACACCATGCAAATATGTATGATATTCGATGTTTGGAATCTTTTGACGCTGTGGCAGACAATCGAGAAGTCGCAAACTGACCTACTTCACATAGGTCCAACCCCCACTAGAGAATTTGGTAGTAAGCGACTCTGTAAAGCCCTCCATGGATCCAATTATCCCGGAGTGGCGTCTGTCTAAGCGAAAACATACTTCATTGTCCAATCAACCAGGTGGTCCTTAAACACACTCCTACAGCCTGAGTAACGTTCGGATTGAAAAAGGGTGTGGCTACAGGAAAGTAAAGCGTGTTACAGGCGTAGTATCGACGTGTTGACGACGCCTATCTAATACAGATGTAAGTAGAGTAGAGCTCGTATGTATGGATCCTATGCTACACCCGATCATCAAAGCCCTACATGGATGAATGGAACCCACTCAGCGAACGGCACATCGCGGTCTCGAAGGTCCCTCATCGCCTCGTGCAGTGCCCATGCAGCCTCCCGATGATCTGGTCTTCTGCCGTCTCGAAATAGTTCCATGTACATCGTGCCGATGACTCCTCCATAACCCGCAAACAACATTCCTGCAGCCATGTGGATGGCCTCGTCAGAGAGCCCCTTCTCGCCCATCGCCGTCTGACATGCGGAGAGAAACGCAAGCCCACCACGGGGACATGAGAGTGCAGTCATGTCACGCAGCCTCAGACGACGCTTATGAGCAAGACAAAGCCCACTGTCTGCACCGTCCTGGACTCCGTGGCAGGCAAAATGGACCCAGTCCGACTCTTTCATCAGTTCGAGCACTTCCTCGACTGATCCTTTTGAGGGTTCCCGCAGGAGGATGGAGGCTGAATTATGGATAACGTCTCTGATGCGTTCCAACTCGATGCGGACACCTGGAAGTGGGTCGTAGCCATCTGAAGAGGGTTGGCGGACAGCGAGGAGGCGGAGATCATTGCTAGTAGCATGTCAGGAAAGAGTGTTGGCTAAGTAAATGGGGAGGACATACCTCCAGTCGTAGTGGTACGAGACTGGAGGTGAAGGAGCGTGTCGCGTGCATGTAACTGCGTCGCGTGTCCGAAAAAGGGAATTTAGGATATAGTACAGGCTGGTCTCCAACATACTGAGAGTGGGGACATATGATGAGATGACGAAATCAAATACTTTGTGGCCAGGTTCCGAATACTGTTCGTCGTGTATGCCGGCTGCATGAATAGGAAGAAATGCGAGGGAACCAGTCGGGCACCAAAAAATGCGCGATGGTTTTCCAGGTGTCTGTTCAGAGACATGTGAGTGGATTAGCTGTGAGACCGAGTGACAACACGCACCAAGACAGTCATCTGATCCAGAACTAGTTTCACGATGCCTTTCCACAAGGGGGATAAGATGGTTTCCCAGAGGATGCCTTCACATGGCACAACTTTCCCGTTCCTTGCATGACAGACAACCCCCCTGAGGATATTCTGAAGACCAGCGGATCGCTTGAGAGGGAAGTGGGGGAGTGGGACATGAATCTGTCAGAAGTTAACTCTGGACCTCCGGAGTTCGCCCGGTCCGCGCCCCGCACTGCGGACCTCTGCACCACTTCATTCAAACTACTTCTAGACCTTCCGGAGCTCTTTGCGGTGATCCCCTTTGTGAATAACACTTACGCTCTTTTGACCATCTACTCCTATGATCCGCTTACTCGACATCATACCGCTGTGGCACCTATGGTACGATGCTCTTTTCTTTACCGTTCCTAAAGCCGAACCAGACTCCAGACCGGAGATCCCAGTGTTGGAAATCTGAGATTGAGTCAACTCGACATTAGTAGATTACATAAGCAGACCTTACATTGATCACGTACTACTGTAGTTTCTGTAGTGACTACACTATAGTTTTCTACAGGTTATGAGCCCTGGAAGTGCAGAGTAGCTTACTCACCCGACCTGAAGAAGTCGAACTTGACGGTGGCACTTCATTTGAAATAACGGACGGAGGAAATTGGTTGGATTACCGCAAGAAGACCCTATTGGCAGTACAGGTACATGGTCTACTCGGACTACTGGATATAACACAAGCGCAGCCACTCGACAGACCTTGTTTCAATGCCCAGGCAAAATTGCAATTTGCCATGACGTTCCCAGACTCACTACTAATTCGAGTCTACGAGTTCAAAACTGCTCAAGAATTTTTCTCCTACCTATGAAACCTATTTGAGAAACCCGACGTCGTTGCGTGCATAGTCGCATGCAACCCGCCGCAGGCGAAAAACGACAAGAAGGCTTAAAATGGGTCAATAGGTCAAGAACCCAAGAATCCAAGTCTCGGGAGGTGTCGCGAACGAAAGTGTGACATAGCAAACCTCAAACGAGTCGATTCGAAGGATGGAGAGGTCAATAGGGAAGACAGAGGAGCACGACGAGACGTGCAGGACGAGGTCGAGAGGTTGATGGTGTACCGAAACGCGTCGATCAAGGGGGAGAGACAAAGCACATTGGTGCATATCCGATCGACGACGGCTGATGAAGAATATGATCAGCACAGCAAAACAGTTGATGGCGACTCACTACGCAAACCCCCAGACCTATTTCCACCATCCAGACCATCTGCGACAGAGAACGAGCCCCCGAGCATCGAGCTCGAGGAGGAGCGCCAGATGTTGACGAGCTTCGACGATGCAGGTACCCGAGCTGCAACAAGCATTCTGGGACCATCTATCCATGACAAGGATGGCAGGGGAGTGCCGAAAACGTGTCAGAATGCCCCACAGGACGAGCGCAGCAGGTTGAGGGGGAGAACTCACCTGCAGTGGTACCAGTCGAGACAGACGACCCAAAACGCGACGCAGACACATCAGGAGTACCTAACTGCTACAAGGACGGTATATGCGTGCCGAAGAAGCCCAGGAACGTGTTAGAACGGCCGAAGCTGTCGCACCAGGCGACACCCACAGTGCCAGGGAACACCCTAGAGGCGACAGGGAGCAGCGCTTTGTCGAAACGAAGGCGCAAACTCCAGATAGACAGTTGGGTGGACAGGAGGCGTCGAGGAGTGTCGAGGGCGATTCGGACCGCCGAAAAGTTTTATACAGTGCCAATGTGATGGGATACACCCCAGGAGTGACGAGAACACGTGCGTCATTGAAACGAACGCGCAGTGTCGAGAAACCGGGCCAGGGGGCCATATGGGCGAGCAGGAAGCGTCAAGATCCATTGAGCGCAATTGGAAGCACCGGTGTGCTGTATCTGGCGTCCATACGAGTGGAAATGAAGGCAGGATGGATAGCGCAACGAGAAGTATATGCCACGACTCAAAACGAGTCGAGAGGCGACTGCTAGCTGAAGACCAGGCAAGTCAGTACAGACGACGCAATTACGGGACGGCGCACATACCTGGACCATCCAAACCACTTCCTTATCATCCCAGATTGCCTGCCGAATATGTGGACCCACCGCATCGCTGAGGACGACTAAAACCGCGACCTAGAAGAGTCAGTTGTACCAGGTGTGCATACCAAGTTACCATACCGCATCAAGGCCGAATCTACCGGACACGTCATACACATAGTATATGGACCCGAGAATGCGTACCAGCGATCCCGCGAGGTGATACGTGACGACGATGGCACTTCGATGATATCGCACTCATAGCCGAGCCGCGACTGCCACATATGGGCGCGCAACACTCAACAGACGCGGACAGCAAGTCTTCACATTCATTGGAATATTATAAAGGTACACATTCATTTTGATTTTGCCTAAATCCTTTGATCTCTCCATACTCCTTGAGGGGGAGTGTTGGAAATCTGAGATTGAGTCAATTCGTATGGACTCGACATCAGTAGATTACATAAGCAGACCTTGCATTGACCGCGTACTACTGTAGTTCCTGTAGTGACTACACTATACTCTCAGGTGAGTGCGGGGTCCTACCCTGGCAATTTCAATCACCATCGTTTCGAAAAGCGCTGTAAAACTCCGATATTTCTTTTTTCCTCTTCACAGCCAAATCAGCATCCAATCATAGCCAAATCATAGCCACCATGAGTACCACTAGTCTCAAAGCACCACCTCAGAATTGGGCGCACCAATGATGTACGCCTTCAACTTCGAGAAACAGGTATCGAAACGATTAGATCAGCCATGATACAAGGACAGACCCTTGTTGACACCCGAAGTTCCAAACCACCTGTTAGGCACCAACACACTGCTATCTTCGTAGACGGTGAACCTTTCATGTCCGACAAGCGGTATGGCAGTGAGCAGTCAAACTCAGTCAAATTTCGGCAACATGACAGCTGTCAATCATGAGTCAGAGCATCGCTCAGCACTCAGCACTGCTCCCTGCGGACTCCTTTTGAATACGGGAGATCGTCGGTCGTTCCTCCCCCGCGACGACGAACTTTCCTTCAGTCGGGTGGGTATCTCTGGCTCGTTCTCCATGAGAGAGCTAAATATTCGGCATCTCTACTGCCTTAGCCCCCTTATTTGCTTTCTAGTCCTGGTCTGCGTACACGACATACGGCATTTTCCTAACCATCGAAAGTTTAGTCTCCTCGCACATGGATTCACAGAGTATGTTTCTCTTTCTTTCCACTTGGAGGTCGTTAGAAATTTGTGGCTACCAGTTGAACAATTGCAAGAAAAGTCAAATGACTTATTTTTGAACTTCGAGGAAGGAGACGGGATCATTGATTGCCTTCATGAGGCGATCTCACTTGATCGTCAGGCGCTAGAACTCTGCCCTCCTGACCATCCTCTTCGATCCCTCGTGTCAAGTCTGCTCGCAATTCGCCTCTGGACTCGTTACGAGAACCTCGGAGCGATGGAAGACCTCGACGAGGCCATCGATCTCGACAGAGAGTCACTGCAGCTTCGTCCACAGGGACATTCGAGGAGATCCGCTTCTCTGATCTTGCTTGCACTTCATCTGGCCACTCGCTACAAGCAACTTGGAAGAACAGAGGATCTCGACGAGGCAGTCATCCTCGGTCGGCAAGGGTTGTCACTTTCCCCGCCAGACAGTCCAGAACGGTCAGCGACCCTGAACAATTATGCAAGTATTCTCTCCGCTCGGTATGGACAGCTCAGGAGGATGGAGGATCTCGATGAAGCTGCTGCCCTTGTCCGAGAATCACTCGAGCTCCATCCACCGGGGACTCCTGGACGATGCCTCCCATTGAACAACCTCGCACGTTACCTGTCCTATAGGAACGAGGAGCTTGGAGTGATGACGGACCTTGAGGCGGCGATTGACCTCTCCAGAGAGGCATTGGATCTCTGCCCACCTCACCGTCCTGGTCGATCTGACTATTTGGCTACCATGGGAGGTCTTCTTTCTTCTCGTTACCAGATGCTGGGGAACAGTGAGGACCTTGAGGAGGCCATTCTCATCACTATAGAGGCGCTGGAGCTCACACCATCTAGTCACCCTGCGAGGTCGTCGTCTTTGACAAGCCTTGCAGATCATCTGTTCAAGCGGTACGAAAGACTTGGGAAGATTGAGGACCTCGACCAAGCAATTGTTCTCCGCCAAGATGCATTGCTTCTTCACCCTCCTGGACACCCAAAGCGGTCTACGTACCTGAGCAGCCTTGCCAATCTTTTCTATACTCGATCTGAGCAGCACGGGTCAATGGAGGACCTCGATCAAGCCATTTCCCTCCATCGAGAGGCACTAATGATTCTACCTCCTGAACACTCGGAATGGTGTAAGACTTTGGACAATCTTGCAAACTGTCTTGGCACTCGGTACCAGCGGCTCAATTCAATGGAGGATCTCGATGAAGCTATTGTCCTTACGCGGAATGCACTGGAACTCTGTCCAACCGGTCATCCATTCCGCCCAGTAACGTTGCATAATCTTTCCACCCGTCTGATGCTCCGCTATGAGCAGCTCGAGGAAATCGCAGACTTGAACCAAGCGATTATTCTCGGTCAGGATGCTCTGGAACTTTTCCCCCCCAGTCACCCCGAGCGGTCGTTGGCAATGAACAACCTTGCGGCCTATGTCGCTCGTCGATATTATAGTCTCGGGAAACTAGAGGACCTCGATGAATCCATCGCACTTAACCGAGATGCACTGGAGTTGAGTCCACCAGGGCATTTTCGGCGGTGGATGACTTTGAGCAATCTTGCCACTGGACTCAAGAACCGTTATAAGGAACTCGGAAACATGGAGGACCTAGATGAATCAATTGCCCGGGGTAGAGATGCGTTGGCACTCCAGCCGCCCGGTCATCCCGAACGATCCACTTCTCTACAGAACCTCGTCACTCGTCTCTACGACCGGTTTACACAGCTAGGCCGATCAGAAGATAAGGAGTTGATGTTCAGTCTCTACGCCGAGCTCGCGCACGCCTCCCACGCAGTGTCTTCATCTGATTTGCCCGCTAGTGGCGAATGGATCCGTGCAGCCGAGAATTTCCAGCATCCCTCGACACTTCTAGCTTATGAAACGTGCCTCCGATTCCTCGTCCAACATTTAATGACCCTCCCAATGCTACGCCGCCAGTTACTTGTCGTTCAACACATTCCGCTACCACTCGGAGCCGACGGGTTTTCGGCAGGTATTCGCAATGGTTCTCCTACAAAAGCAGTCGAGCTTCTGGAACAGGGACGGGGTGTATTTTGGAGTCAACTCTCTCGCCTTCGTTTCCCGGTCGACGATGTGATAGCATCCGGACCTGCAGGAGAGGAATTGGCAGGCGAGTTCAAGGAGCTGACGTCGCAGATTCTCGATACTCTCGACTCACTCGACGAAGATGAGCACGACGAACTTTTCGCTCTCGACACAGATTTGCAAACCGTCGTGAAAAATATCAGAGAGTTACCTGGTCTCTCCCGTTTCCTTTTACCTTCGCTGTTTGTGGAGTTGCAGCAAGCGGCGACAGGGGGACCTGTGATCGTCGTTAATGCGAGCGAGTATGGTTGTGATGCCCTCGTCATCTTGCTCGATCAGGAGCCCATTCATATTCCATTGAAAATCACGCAGGAACGTGTTAAACAACTGGTGAAAGACCTCCACACCAGCACTAATCACGCAGAGAAAGTCAATGCGACGAGCAAGCTCAAGTCACTCTTACGTGCCCTTTGGGAAGACGTTGTTTCTAAGATTGTCGAAATACTGCAGACGGTGTGCCCATCTCAATCACGTATCTGGTGGTGCCCGACCGCCGAGTTCTCTTCCCTACCTTTACATGCTGCCGGTCCTTACAAGGATGGCGAACAGAATATTTCCGATCTCTACATCTCGTCTTACACTCCTACTCTCGCCTCCCTCATTCGTGCTCGACGACCCAGCCCATCGAACCCTGAAGCTAAAGGAAAGAACTTCCTTGCCATTGGCCAGGTGAAAGCTGTTGGGCACAGTACACCGCGTTCTGTCGGCGTGGAACTGGAGAACATTCGTCGCCGCATCGATGGTCGTGGAACGTTCACCCTCATTGAGGGCAAGCAATGCACCCTATCCGGGGTCTCCGAAGAGCTCAGCAAGAACGACTGGGTCCACCTTGCGTGCCATGCTCTTTCTAACAAGAAGCAACCAATCAAGTCTTCGTTCGCGCTCCACGACGGGCACCTCACCATCCGGCGTCTCCTCCAGTGCGCGCCAGAGAACCCCGAGTTTGCGTTCCTATCCGATGGCCGCACGGTCGTCGTGGACGAAAAGAAACCCGACGAGGTTATCCACCTTGCGTCGGCGATGTTATCTTCTGGGTTCCGTTCTGTGATTGGGACTATGTGGGCGGTGGACAAAGGTGCGGAGAACAAGATCGCGTCCGTGTTTTATGAACAGATGGTGGATGAGTCGGGTCGTCTGGATCATACCCGTGCGGCGTATGCGCTCCATGAAACGATGAGAAAATTGAAGGATTTACCGTTGGACGAGCGCATCGCGTACGTACATCTCGGTGCTTAGTTTTTAGTGGAAAACGAGTTGGGGACAATACTTGGAGTGCAGAGATTTATACGACTGACGTGGCGTGCACCGCGTCGATTGCTATCCTCCTCTCTGCGGATAAATGAATCAGCACTTGCATTTCGAAATTAGTGCGCTCATCGCCTTCACAGCGTGCACCGACAATCACTTTGGCAGTTTTCATCCTCATATCAAGCATGCCAACATCACTTGGGATTACATAAACTTGAATACGGATAACAGCCCTAAGATCACCGCCTTACAGAGTTGCCTGCAGACAGAACCAATTTATAGTATTCCGAACATTCTGAACCGTCCATACCGCCACTGCCACGGCGGCGTTGATCACCCATCTCAAGGTGGGAGACAGAGGCAAGGAGAACAAAAGGAGAGACACCGCGAGTTATAGTGGACATTGTTTAGTAGCAGCTTGGCCTGTGTTCTGAGTCATTCATCTCGACTATTTATCCGTTCCGCATAATGCCAGCGACTCAAATCTCAAAGCACCACCTCAGTATTGAGCGCACCAACGATGTGCGCGCTCAACTTCGAGAAACAGGTATTGAAATGATTAGATCAGCTGGCTCAGGCAAACCCTGCGTCATACCTCGATGTAGAAAAAATAGGAAGCATCACGAAAGAGATGTGAAGAGCGGTATGTCTAAAAACTTAATATTTCGATGGCACTTTTTGCATGATCCTTGAGCATTGATTGGCTGGACGAGTATAAAACGAGGGAAATACCTCATGGGTACCATAGCTGAGCGTCCTTGGAGGCTTCTCATCCGGTTTTCGATTGACAGATGTCACAATGACATGTTGCGCACTTTCTCCGAGCGGGCTTCAGGATGAACTTGAATTTACCACACGACGTGAGTCTTCCTGCAGGAGAAGTGAGGTTGTCTCGCAACATGCTACTCTCACCTGATGCACATTTAGAGAATCGACAAAAACCAAACAATTGTGGTTGACGATTAGTGGCAGTGCAGTAGCTGAGCAGTACTCAAGCGCTAACCAACACATTTGTCCAAATTGGTACGTCAAGTTGACGGCGCCTAAAACTCTTTGTGCACCTATTTTGTACGCAGGCACGAGGATACATATCGCAGGTAGGTTCTAGGCTAGTTTACTAACTTTCACGTCATCCTTGAGCTCTATCGATTCCAAAGTGACCGAAAGATTAAGCTTGTGAGTTTCAGTGCTAATCATTCTGATTGCACGATCGCCGGATTATGACCCTCGACCCAGCGCTACTCGGTGAGGCGTGGAAAGGCATACGCCCTTTGTTTTTCGAGTCTCCTGCTGTTGTTTCAAAATTCTCCCACTGACAAAGGCGATCAACCACCTTTGTTCGTCTTGGAACTCCTTGATCTCGTGTCATTCGCCCAGGTCACAATGCAAGACCAGGATCCCAGAGGCGATGCGCTCCGCGTACACATCGATCGTAGTCAACCCCTTCCAGATCCCAGCCGCTACCTCCACCCGCCCTGTTTCGACGCTGATGACGACCCCGTCTACTTTGGCTCTGCAACTCTTGGAAACATCGTCCAGCCGTGCAAAGTGACACTCAAGGGCAATGCAGTTTTCTGCGTTGTTCCTCATAGACTCGCCGAGCGGACCCACACAGGGTTGTTTACCGTCCTCCCGTTCACGGACGCGATGGAGCTCGTGCCGACGTCCCACGGTCGCGTGCCGGATGGGTGTCGGCCTGTGGTGGGCGGGGTGGACGAGCGTGGGCGGGCATTGTACCATGCTGTGGCGTTGGTGCGTGGGGAGCGCGTTCCCGGGCGGACTTCTGAGCACCTGGTACGTTTTCTGCGTGTTATGCTTGCCCAACGAATGAGGTCCTCATGCCGCTCCGCGTTGCATAGGGTGCTGCCGCAGTCCTGTTTAACGGTCGGGAGCAATACGTGTACGATGCTTACGAAGTATTGTAAGTTCGTTAGTGTGTGGAGTCGATGAGGTCTTGTGACGAGCTTCGTGTAGATGTTGGCGTGATGACGACGCCGACTCCGAACCCGCGGCACTACCTGAGCGTGGTCCGCTTGGACGCGTCGTCTCCGAAAACAATATGAATCGAGTCCAAAACGCTCCCATACCCCACGACCTAACAAGACCGGGCAGTAAAGATCCGGCTGGCACGAACCTCCGGGTGACCATCTCAGATATGTCTACAGTTACTCCTTATCACGCAGCCACAGACCTCGATGGTACCACCCCGTTGTACTTCGGGTCGGCTATACTGCCTGGCGAGGTGTTACCTGGAAAGGTCGTGCAGGCGCAGACGTGCCACGTGCTACAAAATGACACTGTCTTAGAGCGCAATGTAGGATTCATGATTCTTCCGTTGACTAATGAGATGGAGCTCGTACCGACCTCGCGCGGCGTCGTTCCCCAAGGAAGGCGCCCTGTGGAAGGAAACTACGATACACAGGGGAGGAGATTATATCATGCGATGCTCTACGTTGTGGGGAGACAATTCCCGGGGATGTGCGCTGAACACCTGGTAAGTACATGAGTCATTACACGGTATTTGTCGAACTGATTGACGTATCATTCAGGGCGGAGCACAGGGGGTCTTGCAAGGAATAAAATATACGTCAGAGACGGGATACGCTATATTGTGGGAGTTCAAATTTGATCGTCTAGTTCCTCCAGCTGAGATGAACGATAAGGTGTTGGAAAGAGAGTGCGAGCTCGAGTCCAGCTCTCCCTGCAGACGCGCTGCAAAACTTTTCGTACAAAGACGACCTCGGGGCCCAACGGCTTCGCAAGCCGTTCAACGGAAAAGAAGCCCTGGTTGAGACTGTAGGAGAACACATATCCAACGAGTTGGAGAAGTACAAGTTCTTCTTTGCGTCCGTGCTGCACGATGGATCCATCACGCCTTGCTGGGCCTACCCCTCCTCACCCCCGTGTTGGTTTGCGCACCAAGGTACAACGTTGATGACATGCACAGGTCCGTACTGCGTGGTGCCGTTCCTGCGCGATCGGATGGTGCTCATCTCTGCCATGGATGGAACGATTCCATCTGGAGCGACGCCCGTGGAGGGTGGGAGGGACAAGGAGGGACGGGCGTTGTACCATGCCGTGGGATGGGTAGTATCTGGCTGCGACCGTGCGCGGATGATCGGCATGGCCGCAGAACACTTAGTAAGTGGCGCTTTTTCGTCCCCCGTCTCTCCGTCCTTGTCGTGTGTGTACGGTGTGCTGATGCGATGTTCCACTTCCGAATCATTTCACGGTCTGGCGTTGCATTTATTCACGTGCTGTAGGGCGGCGCTGTTATTATTGGTTGGGGAACTGTGCACAAGGTGACAAGCGGTTATGAACTGCTGTGAGACCTTCTTCGCTGCTTTGTCTTCCATTTACCAAGCTGACGGGACTCTCCAGTTGCTGGAAAGTTTGATCATGCCTGCGTAGCTACACCACCGTCTAACTTGGCGGGTAAAAGGGATCGCCTTTTGCATGGTTTTTACTCTCAGATCTATGACCAACTCTTCTTCCAGCTCTTGATGAAACAAGTATAAGATATCCGAGGTGTATAATTCTCATGATCCAATAAACCCGCCTCACTCACTTCATGTCTACCCCTCGGAGCAGCATGGAAATCCCAAATGTCGACTCGGCCTCGACGCAACTCTCTCCCAGCCATACCCGGCCGACCAACTTGAACTCGCGGTAGTCCATCTTGTCAAACAGCCGGGGAGAAAGTGGGACGTATACGTCTCTGTACCAGCCCCAGGTGCCGTCATCGTCCTGAATCTTGCACCACACGCGGTCAATGTGTATGCCGGCCGCGAGGGTCACGCTAGGCAGCCCACCAGAGTCAAAGGACTGGCCGGGTATGGCGCCTTGGTAGTCTGCCTGGAGGATGGGAAGGCGGGCATAGTGCGAACCAGTGGGGCGCGTGCTGCAGTCCATCTCGATGCGACGAGTGTCTGGTAGAGAGACACTGCCGTAAGAGTGAGTGGTGCATCGCACGAAGAGTCGGCATTTGAAGACGTGGTGCGTGCTGTGGACGGAATAGAATGAACACCTCGCAGAGAGTTATCAGAGTGAAACGGAAACAAAGTACTGACGCTTGTAATCCATCCCAGATGGTTACGTGTGTGTCGGACGCCCGGATACCGAGTTGCACATCTTTGATGTCGATCTCGGCAGTCTGGTGGTCTGATGTGAGGTGTGCGCCTAGCGCGAGAGTCCTAGTGGGGAGACTGCGCTCTTCCCAGATCTCGTCGTCTTCTCTGAACAGTGGCACGTCGATCAGGGAATCGGACTTGCAGGCTGTAAACGTCAGCGGTGGATCCAGTTCGAGATCACAAGGAACGCCGCTGTGGATCCTATCGGCGATGGCCAGAACGCTCGCCTCTTCGGATTTATGCGACGCGTCACACAACGGAGAAGTGGCTTTCCGTCCGCGCTTCGTTGGGTTGCTTTGTGACGACTTCTTCGAATCAGATGCCGTGCGGTCCGCATTATTAGGGGCGCCCTGGACCTGCGTGAGTGATGTTTTCTTCTTCTTTGTAGACTTGTGTTTCAGGTTTTCTGCAATGACCTCGATGCGTCGACGGATGCCCTTGGCTTTTGGAGGACAGACTGTATCGATGGACGCATGGGATATCGTCCTGCGCAGGGTGTGAGAGTGACCTGGAAGAGGTGTCATCGGACGTGAAGGGATGGAGGGGATATCGTCAGGCTCGGGCGTGGCACGACGCGCGATGTCGGATGCGTCGCACATTTCGTGGCGAATGTCGATGAGCTCTAATCAACGTGATCTGTCTAGCTTTTATGGGCCTTTTGTCCCATTTGTGAACCGCGACGGCGGTGCTGGCAACGCTTTGACCTGGATGTGTGGCAAAAAGTCGCAGTCGTTGGACAATGGCATTGTCGGACTGCCGCTGGAAGTGGAACGGCGTACCCACCGTGGTGGAAATGAACGGACGTCCGTACCTTTTTTTTTCTTTCGACGCACTGTGTCCAATCACTCATAACTCACCTTGTGGTCAGTGCTGGCTGACCTAGAGCGGAGGATCTACTGGTACCTATGTAGTCACGTGGAGCATACTTGTTTGTGCATGTTTTGACCCAACTAGTTTCTTTTCTTGGTTGTTACACATCCGAGACCCGACATGGTACATATGCTGGCTGCGCTGGCTTCCCGAGCGGGACAGCGCTACCCATCAGCCCTTCTCCGATCCATGTCGTCCAAAGCCTACGTCGTCCCGCTCGACCCAAACAACCCTGGCCAGTTCACCGCGTCGCACGTCGATCCCGCTGCCTTGTGGGCGACCCTCCCACCCACACAGAAACCCGCAAAGGTAGGCACGTCCCATCTCTTTTACGGCGTAGGCGGTGGGACGGATGTCGCTGCCCTCGTGTCCCTTGGTGATGCATTCGACACGAAAAAAGGCGATGCGCGCCGTGAGCTCGTTCGAAAGGCCGTCGGGAGCGGTGTGAAAAGTATCAAGGCGCTTGGCGAAGGCGTCTCTGAAGCGTTCATCGACGCTTCCGCAGATCCTCACGCCGCAGGTGAGACCCTTTTTTTTCTCCGCTTGTACATTTACTCTGACTCACGACCAAACAGCCGTCGCTGCGCACTTGGCGATGTACGACTTTACTCTGAAGACCTCCCCGCCCTCTCCGTTTGATCCACGCAAGAAGGAACCTGCGCCGGAGAAACCCAAGATCACGCCCGTTCCTAAATCAGAAAGCTGGGATCGTGGTGTGATTTATGCCGACGCCCAGAACTTGGCGCGTACTGTAAGCCAATAGCTGTGTGTATCTTCTTCCCACTCATGCAATCTTTCCAGCTCATGGAATTGCCCGCGAACATAATGACGCCCACGGTGAGTGTGGGCACGGTTGTATGATGCCTGTGGTAACCATGTATCTAGGAATTCTGCAAACGGGCGGAAGAAGCTTTCAAATGCCTCCCAAATGTGGAGATCTTCGTTCGTGACGAAGGTATGAAATATACGACGTAGTCATGTACACAGAATTAAACTTTCACTAGCCTGGGCTGCCGAAAAGGGAATGGTAGGCGTTACCAGCCAGGTCCGCAGAAAATGAACTTGCTCATAGCATGTAGCGAACGTTCCTCTCCGTGACCAAGGGCACTGATGAACCTGCAAAGTTCCTTGAAATGTGCATCTCTTTCCATCGATTCATACATCGTGTCTGATCTTGCACAGACGCTACAAGGGGGCTCCCAGTCCCGATGACAGACCGATCGTCTTCGTCGGCAAAGGTATCACGTTCGATTCTGGAGGAATCAGCCTCAAGCCTAGCGCAGTACGTCGTTGTGATCGATCGCCTGTTCAATCATGACGTATCGTGTACCCAGGGTATGAAGGAGATGCGTGCTGACATGGGTAAGCCTGCTAGAAAAAGCTGATAATGGAACTCAAAATTCCCATGACAGGTGGTGCCGCTGCTGTCGTCGCATCCACGCTGGCAATCGCACAACTGAAGCTGCCGTACGTTGCTTAGGACAATTTCTTCCATCAGGCTTGATCAAATTCTTACTAGGATCAATGTGGTTACGGTGACTCCTCTGTGTGAAAACTTGCCAGGACCAAGTGCGAACAAACCGGGTGACATGTCAGTGGTGTTTCGTTTGGCCAGATATCATCGACTGACTCGCTTTCGCCTTGTATTAGAATCTATGCGATGAACGGCAAGTCCGTCGAGATCGATAATACCGATGCCGAGGGGAGATTGATCCTCGCGGGTAAGACTTTATTACAAATGATTAATTTGGTTCCACCTGATTCATCTCCCCAAGATGCCCTTTACTATGCCTCAACAGAATTCAACCCGCACACTGTTATTGATGTCGCAACGTTGACTGGGTAGGTTCATGTTCCATGTTTGGGTTGAATGAAAAGGCGATAAAATTCATAGAGCCGTGATGGTTGCGATTGGTGACCTTTACACTGGTGTATTCGCGGTGTGTGACTACATGGACAATCTCCGAGGACAATCTAATTGGCGCATTTAGACGTCGGATGAACTTTGGCAAGAACTTCACGCTGCTGGGGAATCCGAGCACGACCGCTTCTGGCGTATGCCACTCGATGAGGACTATGGCCCTCAGATCAACTCCTCCAACGCTGATCTTTGCAACGTGCGTCGCCATTGTGCATGCTACTCGTGGTCGTGTCATCCATCTAACGATTTTTATAAGACGGGTGGAAAGCTAGCTGGATCATGCACAGCTGCGCTCTTCTTGAAAGCGTTCGTCGGAGGGATCGAAGCAAAGGAGGGCGAAGACAAGCCTGCCGTGCAATGGGCGCATCTCGACATTGCAGGCGCGATGGATGTATGTTGCGATTCGACGTTTTTTTGCCGCAAGCGTTGACGTGTGAACGCATTGCAGTTCACCCGACCGCTGTTATACCAAGAAAAGGGTATGACGGGCCGTCCTGTCCGGTGAGCATTTGAACTGCTGCCCGCTTCGTGAAGGGGTTTGTTGACAGCGTTGTGTCTCATGTAGGGCACTGGTGGAGTATACGAGGCGTTTGTCGGGGCAAGCATGAACGTGCTCCGACGCACAAAATTGGGTTCCGCTCTACATATGGACATCGATTTAGGTTGACTTGATACATTATCAGCTGGGTGGCTATGATATGGTCATGCGCTGGTGATCCGGTGAGGTATAAAGTACCCTGTCAAACACCTTTTTCTCCGTAGAAATTCACTCGCATGCGAATCTATTTGCGCTCATAAGCAACTTCAAATTTGGCCAGGTAACATTCCTGCTCATGTGGCTTGCTCTCCTTCGACGCCCGACATGTGCAGGAGGCAGATTTAAACTTTACTCACGAGATAGACAGATCAATTCCTCTGATCCGTTATCACTGCAGGACCTGTGCAAAGCAGTGCCAGCAACATATTATTTCCAAAAATAGAAATACTATATGCCAGCACCACCATCATGGATGACCAGGGCGTTCATCATCATCAGATCCTGGTACCTTGAAGAACCCCAAAACTCTTGGCTTACAATGCCCTTTTGGGAACGAATCTAATGTGAGTGCACTGCCAATGCGCCACTGAGAATTTCCGAGTGGTGCTTCTCTAAGTGCTCGTGTCGCAGTCCAGGGGGATCAAGGTATTCCATCAAGAACGTGCCTTTCCGCTTCCAAGTCACGGTTGACCGCGTTTCGATGTGTACATTCAGACCTTGTAGAGTTTCGCGTCTGGGATGCTGATCGGCGAAAGACGCGTCTGTTGGGTTCAAGTGAACCATGATTACAGTCATGATGGACCTTGGATGTTTACTTCCCCAGATCACCACGAGCGGATCTAGAACGCAGTGAGTTTTCAGGACCAAGTGCTCAATTGAGCATCCTTACACGACATTTTTATTTGTTGATGGTAACGATCTGCTGACAGGACGACCTGATGGCCCTATTGGCTCCAAGTGATTTCGCAGGTACAGCATCCTCCTCCATACGTGGGATTCGTGCTAGGAGGTCCCGTCGTGGGCCACCGCGTCGAGTCTGGGGGTATTAATACGGGTCCCAAAAGACCCAGAGAGGCATCCGTCCAAGTCTTCCTCTCCTGCGCCCACCGCACTCTCTTCTCAATCCAGTGAGCACAGTGCCCGACGATCCTTGTCTGCACGATTTGACCGACTGACGGCGTGCATGCTTGTCCAGGTCTACTGAGCTCCCTCCACACACACACACCCTTCCACACCTCCACCTACTTCGCCCGTTTCACCATGTCCAGCGGTCGCGTCCGTGTCACCACCCTCTTCAAGCGCAAGGAAGGCGTCTCGAAGGAGGACTTTAACAACTACTGGCTCAACGAGTTCCCCAAGGCGTTCAACTCTCTCCAAGTCATCCAAGGCAAAGCCATCAAATACGAGCAGGTACGTGCCCACTGCCGCCGCAGCGGGCGGCGCTCGCTGCACGTACGCGTGCTGATCCACGCATAGGGACAAGCCAACGAGGACGTGCACGGTGTGCTCGCACAGGCGGGTCTCCCCGTCGCGCCCTACGACGCGCAGGCCGTGATCGAGGCGACGTCGTTCGCCGACCTCAGGGATATCTTCACGAGCGAGGAGTACAAGACCGTCATCGGCGGCCAGGCAAGCAAGTATTTCGAGCGCGGCGGACTCATTTTCGCGTCCAACGTCACCACGCTCGCTGAACTCAGCGTCTGAGCGTCGTACAGCCCGACGATCGAAATTGGCGCGTGTGGGTGTATGGCTGGTTACGTGAACGTCATCTGGTTTCGGCGTGTGTGCGGCGACGACATGATCATTGGCCGGGTACTGTTGTTCTTTGTTATGATAAAAACGTTGGTTGTATTATTCTTTTTACCCTTGGACAGCTGGACTCAGTGAGCGCTTTCGACGGACTAGTAGAAGGTTTGGTTCGCCGGAGCTGCTCGTCAACAGTCTATCATAGTAAGTGTGTGTGCAGTACGATCAGAAAAACATCGGGGGGGAACGCAAAAAAAGGGTCGATCCGAACGCTACTAGCCCGTTTTGAGTCAAAGGGTGCGGAACAGCGAGTCATCCTATTGAACTTGTGCTTGCGCGCGTACTCTTGCAAGAAGAGGGAACTTCCGTCGTATCGAAGCATGCGGATACCCAGGATTGGCGGTGATGGCAGAGTGGAGCACGTACAATCCACACCTGAAGATACTTGGACGACAATCGCTTGACACGGTGATCGTGAATGCAGGTATGGGACTCGAGATGATGTCCTCGCGTCAAGTCAGTCGTCTGAAGCCATTTTCATACGGGTCTCATGATCGGAGCCGGGTCTGTGGCAAAGTAAGCCTGCTCACTATGTCGACATCATACATTTTGCTCCAAGCCCAAGCTGGCCATAACACGAGATGTTCAGATCTGAGCGTGAAGTTGTCTGGACTTGACAACAAGCCAGGGCATTCAGGGGGCACCAGGGGGCACCTGATTGCGGCTAATCAATCGTAGTAACGGTCGCCGTGCGACCACCTGTAGACCATGAAGGAATGGGCCCGGATTATATTATAGACGAAAAGTAGTTCCTAATTTCTAATCAGAGCCTGCACCTTCCCCGTCTTAAACGCGTAGTCAGTGCAAAGTAAAGAATGCCTTGGAAGACTCACCGCTTGCAAAGTCGTCGTCGTGGAGGATTTGGTTTACATGTCGTGCAGGCGGGGTCGTCAGCAGCATGATCTCTGTATCCTTTGGGCAATATATCTTTGCAAGATCGTTCGGCGTCTGCCCCGCCTTGTTGGTCAGCCGGATGCTAAAAATCTCCGTTGGGTAAGGGCTCGCCAACCCGAGTGTGAAAAGCACGTACGAGTCGACTGCGCCGGCGGTCTCGATGAGAGCGGATACGATGGCGTGACGGGTGGAACGATCTTGGATCTTCACGGCGAGGTGGAGGGGAGTGTCTCCGGCCTTGTTTTGGGGGTCGACGTCGCAACCCTCGGCTTCGATAAGGAGGTTGACATGTTCGGTGGAATTGCTCGAGACGCTGATAGAGGATCTCGTGTGACCATGTAAGAGTAGAGTGCCAAAGGAGGTACATACGCGAGATGGAGAGCTGATGAGAGGACGCGATATCAGCACTGAATCGAGGGAAGCATGCAACAAAGGTGCGAACGCGTGTTTCCCGAACTGTGATCATCCCAAGCAAGAGCTGAGCGAAGTGATACATAGGCTGACTCGGTGCAAAGGAAGACCTACAAGTCGGTGCAGTTGATGTCGAAAAGAAAGCAGTCTTCGTCTTCTGGGTCTCTGTACTCTTCGCTGGTCAACAGTTCCTCGACGTTTCCATCTTGTCGGGCCGCCGCCAGCAACTGTTTGTCTGCAGGACTCGATGAATCAGTCCCTTGCGGCTACGATGATGGCTAGACAATGCTTGCTGAGGAGTTTCCGTTGCTCTTCATCCATGGCCATTGCAGAGCTGGTTCGAAGACGAAGAAGGAGTGGTATATGTAGATGGAGGTCGAATGCGGAGCCGTGTTTTTCTTGTCCTGCTACCATCATCCAAAATGGTGACGGGGAGGGCCACTGATTGGACAGCTTCGATATATTACCGCCCCCCTAATCAACTAGAAAAAATCCTCAACGATGGCTTCTGACGACGACACCGTGAGCCATGGCAGACCCTCGAGCAATCGAATCCAAAGTTCTGACCCTCGTCGCTCCCAGGAAATCATATCCGAAGGTCCTACATCCACCGTGACCCGCATCGGGTCCAAGTCACCAGAAGACCCTCGGTCCATCGCCATCAAGACGTCCTCGACGACATACGCCAAGGAGCCTCACGATATCATCAAGGAAGTCCGTATACTCGCTTCCCTCTCCCATCCAAACGTACGTTGCCTTGCAACGCGCGTATTCGGTATCTTGACCCTCGCTGCACACTAGATCGTCCCAGTGATCAAGCATGAACTATCCTCCAAATCCCAAAATTTGAGTTTGTGGATGCCATACATTCCCTACTCCCTCGACGAGCTCCTCCAATCCTCCCGTTTCTCCCCACACCCGATCATTTCCTTTGAAGGCACCACCTCACCCTCGCCCACTCCCCGCGAGGTCCAGTTTCTCGTCGTTACCAAATCGATCATTTTTCAGGTCCTCTGTGGCGTGAACTATCTCCATAGCGAACACGTCCAGATCGCACATCGGGATATCAAGCCGAGCAACGTCCTCCTGACCCCGTCTGGGCGCGCACAGCTCATCGACTTTGGGGTTGCATTTTGCCTGGGCGAGGATGACGATGTGAAGTCAAAAGATTTGTGGCCCGAATCGATGACCCACATGTACTTTGAGGTATCGACGGGGTACGTGGGCGTTTTCCTGCCTCCCGGTTTACATGTTCTCGTGGTCTGACGCTCTTGTGCGTAGCCCCTATCGTGCCCCGGAACTGCTTTTCGGCCCACGAACGTACGATGCCTTTGCCGTCGACGCATGGAGCCTTGGCACCACCTTTGCTGAATTCTTTACCTCGCTGCGTTTGCAAACGGAAGACGAGGACGAGGATTTCTCCTTCCGTCGATCCGACCGCACGCCCGAGTCTGAATCCGAGTCTGGCTCGAGCACCGGACCACGCGTACCCACCCCGCCACCTGCACCCTTTGTCATACCGCGGGGAACTCGCCCGCGTCCAGGTGTACCGACGGGTCGTTGGTCTCGAACGAGTCTCTTTGACGGGACGCGCGGTGAGATCGGGCTCGCATGGAGCATCTTCAAGGTCCTGGGTACACCCAACGCGGAAACCTGGCCGGTACGTACACTCCCCTTCCTTTTTTTTTTTTTGCTCGGGTCGTCGACTTCTCGCGCTCGATGCTCATTCTCTCATTCCGGATCCGGGGGGGGGTGCAGTCCTTCCTGGCTCTCCCAGACGCTAACAAACTCTCGTTTATCGACGTCCCCGCTACCGACCTGGCGTCACACCTACCGAACCTGCCCCCATCGTCGTCGTCCCCATCGACCACGACTACGCCGCCGAGCGCGTCTCTGTGCACCACCGACGCGGCCTCCGCCTCTCCTGACAACATCCCGGGTTCACCACTCATCCCGACCCCGACCCCGACCCCGACCCCGCTCGACCTCGTCGCCCAGTTTCTCGTATACGAGCCCGCGCTGCGCTACCGTCCTGCACAGGCGCTCGGCCATCCCTGGTTCAGAGCCGAACCCGGATTGGTGTTACCCACCGAGGGCGAATCTATTATCTCGTGGGCGTCAGAGACGGAAGCGCTGATGGGGACGGGGACGGTGGCATGGTCGTTCACTGTGGAGGGACACGTGCGCACGCTTGGGGATCTGTTGAAGACATACATTGCGGGCCGGGAGCATTAGGGACCCGAGAGCACGTCCGTCTGAGTGTGAACGAGAGCGGAGGAAGACAATGGGCTGTTGTGTGATCATCTATGAGGCTCGGGTGGCGAAAAAGCTAGCGTCAGGTATCATTACAGCAATACTACACTGTACAAGACCACCATCTACGTTAGTAATCAGTGCCAGAAAAAAGGGACATGCAAGATGCAGACATCGACACGAACACGCGTACAACAGAGCATCGACTGAAAAGCATAGATATAAAAAAAAAAAAAAACCATCCTCATTTCCAAAATGCGACTCATGGAGATGCAATGGTCATGTGGTCGAGGTCACTACTGGCGCTATCGTCTTGGTTGGGGCGAGAACATGGTTGTCGATTGCGATACCTACGTGGCAAGGATCAGCACACACGCGCAGTTGGGAACAAAAGGGCCATACTTTGAGTTGCGTTCGCGGTCTTGTAAATCCCAATCAGCCGGTGGCTCAGTTCAAACATGTCGTTTCTATCATCCATGCGTGTACTCAGATCCGAGGCAACAGATAAAATAATGAACGAGGTGCAACCAACATACCTCAACGAGATGATGATGAACTGTGCGTTCTTGGTTCGGTCCTTGATGTAATTTGCGACGATAGAAACGTTCCGGAAATCGAGTGCCGCATCGATCTCGTCCATAAAGTATAGAGGCGTAGGCTATGCAACACGAGTCGACTTGGGACAATCTCGGAGACCATGCGTGATGGAACTTACCTTGAAGACGTGGAGCGCAAATACGAGAGCCAGAGAACTCAATGTCTGCAAGTCGCGACGATCCAGCTTATTCTCATGGCACCGGACCAAGACACAACGCACCTTTTCACCGCCCGACAGGTTCGAGATGTTTTTCCAGCTCTTCTTGGGCGGCATCACACTAAAGATGATGCCCTCTGAAAACGGATCCATGCTGTCGACCAACTCCAGCTCTGCATTCCCTCCTAGAGTGATCATCTATCCCAACGAAAACCCGTAAGAACTGTTTTCTTTCGACAAGAAACACTAAAAACGCGAACCTGGTACATCTCCTTCAGTTTCAAAGAAATCAAGTTGAAGCCTGCCATGAATTCGTCCAACCGCTGTTTCCTGAGATTATCATACTTTTGTTTTTGTGCATCGCGCTCGTCGGTAATTTGATCGAGGTCTTTTGCACGACGAAGGAACTCTTCCTCGCGCTTCTTGTAATCCCTCAGCACAGTCAAATCAGGCTTGGCATTGTTCAGCTTTTCTATTGTGCAGAGGTCCACGTCAAGCCGGGCTGGAGATCATCAAGGAGCTCACCATCGAGATACTCGGAATCGGCGACCAGATCGCGCTTTCGGAATTGAGCAAGTTCGTCGACGCTGTAAATATGCAGCTCGTTTGAGGACTGGCGTGGTTTTGATGGTTTCTTGGGTGGCGGCGCCGCTGGCTCTCCTGGTTCCTGCTTAACCTGAAGTCCCGAAGGCTCCCCCTTTGCAGACACCGCCTCCGCCCCCGGCTCTTCTTCGTCCTCATCCTCGTCGTCGCTACATCCCCATATCAGTCAGAGGGACACATAATTGGACTAATACCCACTCGATCTCCTGCAACCTTAGTTTATCGTGTTCCATTTGCCAGTGCTGCAACGCCTCGTCGTTCGTTGCAGCCTCCTTTCCGATATCGCCCAATTTCTGCGTCAACTCCATCTAACCGAAAGATCACCCAGTCAGGCCCGTTCACTGTCACCATCCGACCAACGCACCTCTTTCGTCCTAAACTCTTGTATCTCTTCCCTTTTCGCCTCCAGCTGCGTCTTGAGCGTGTCCAAATCGTCTTTCGAATTTTCTGCCGCAGTCTGTGCCGCCTCCACCTTCTCCTTGAGCTCCTCCAAGTACTCCTTCACCTCTTCCAGCTGTGCTTCCAATTGCTTCATCTCCTCGTCCGCCTCCGCCACGGCAGCAGCGTTCCCATCGATTGCAGACGCATGCTTGACCACATCCTTTTCCGCCTTGGCCCTGGCCACCTCCGCTTTTGTGATCTCGTCGTTCGCGAGGTTGATGTGCAACTTGATCCCGTCGACTGTCGAGCGCTGTTTCAGCAGTCGCGAACCGCCAATCTCGAGGATCTTCTTCTCGAGGCCCTTGATCGCGTCTTCGATCTTGCCCGACTTGGCTTCAAGGTTTTCCAGCTCTGTCGTCGCTGTTGCAATCTCCCCATCAAGAGCCTCGATGCGCGCCATGTCCCGAGCGTCTGGCTTGCTCTGTGCCCTGATGGATCAATGCAGATCAGCACCACACCACACCAAGGCAACGAAAAACGCGCGCCACGCGGTCTACGCACTTGAGGTCGCGCACCCGCTTCTCCGCCTCCTCGAGCCGCTTCCGACCGTTATTCACCACCATCGCTAGCTTCTCCACGTCCATCTCCAACTGCGGTCCTGCAAGTGTCAACTGCTCTCCCTCACCCTCCAACGCCTTGAGCGCCCTCATCGCCTCTTCAAGCTCCCGCGCCGCTGCGTCACTCTCCTGCTCATACTGCCTCAACACCTCCGGTCTCACCGCGTCTGCTGCCAACTTGGAACTCATCCCCCCGCGAGCGACGTGGTTTCCCCCTCCAGACATTGTTCCAGACGAATCGATTAACTGGCCCGCGAGCGTAACCACGCGCCACCGCTTCGAAGTACCAAAGGCGATCCGGTTTGCCTGCTCGAGGTCGTCCGCGACCAGCGTGTTCCCGACGGCTTTGTAAAACGCAGGTAAGAATCTGGGGTCCTTGGGCTTGATCAGGTCGTACAAGCGCGGCACGTTCTCGGGCGTCTGAATTCGCTCGTTGATGCGATCGGTAGAGAGCTTCTCGAGCACCATAAAGGAGGCACGACCGACGTTTTGCGAGCGGAGATGGTTGATACAGGCTTGTCCCTGCGCGACGGTGTCAACGACCATGTTGTGGAGTGCACCGCAGGCGGTGGAAATGGCAATATCGTATTTGTCGGGGATCGTTCCGAGGCTGCCTAGGCGGCCCTTGAAGAAGTAGATGGGGTTTGCATGCTCAAAGATAGAAAAATGGAGCACTCACGTGGAAACCGTCGATGCGTCCAGTTTGCTTGAGACGCATGAGGTGATCGAGTACTTTGTTTTGCGATGTGCTTGCAGCTTGAGACGCCTTCGCCTCATCTGCTCTCTGGCGAAGTGAAGATGCTTTGCCACGAAGCTCTTGTACACGAGCCCGGGCATCCTACAAATACAAATATGGGCGAGTGAGTGACGACCTTCATGTTCAAGCGTCACGAAGAGTGCCTACATGGAAGTTCTTTTCGTGAGCTTGCAGCTCCTTGGCCAAAGTCGCCTTCTGCGCCTTCAAACGGTCTAACTCAGCGAGCTACAGTACCAAGTCGGGTCAAACATATGCTGACTCTGCAAGCATATTACGCAACCGACCTTGGCCTGTTGTACTGTCTGCTGTTGCTCGAGGTCGTCCTTGGCGTTCTTGACCGCATCCTGGAGACCCGCAGCTTTCTTCGCCAATGTTTCCCTCTCGCTCGTCGCTATATCGATCGTTGCCTTTTTTGCATTGATCTTGTTGACCCATGGCTGGAGCTCTTTCTGCTTGACTTCTATCTGATCGTAGAACACCTGCGTCTTGTCTGTTACGAGGTAGAGTGTCAAGAAGGTGACGAGGACGACGCACTTATAAGACGCACCCTTCAAACTATCTCGAATACTTTCGAGAGCGTCTTCCTCCTTCTTCAGGTTTGCCTCGTGCTCCTTGATCTCTGCGCGTTTCCGATCGATTTTGGCATTGCTATCTTCAATCGTGCGTTCAGCTGCAGCTTTGGCTTGCTCGTCCTGTGGGAGGAGTTGGATCACGTCTCAGAGGAATACACCGAAACAAAGATAGAGGGAGCACACTTCTTGGAGCGTCTTTCTTAGCTTCTTTGCCTTGGCGGTGGCGAATTTGCGTCGTTCTTCAAGTCCGACAGCCCGCTTCTCGTGCGCGGTTTGGTCCTTGACGGCTTCTTCGGCGGCAGCTTTCACTTCCTAATTGAGTGAGTAGGTGATGACGGGTGATTGGGACGTAAGATCTGAAACGAATCACAAGCAACGAACCTCGTACGCTCTCTCACGTTCCTGGAAGTGATTTTCCAACATCTGTAAATGTGTGATATCGTCCTTGTTCCTCTCCGTCTCAGCGTCTAGTTCCTTCTGGTATTTTGCCTATGTCCGGACATCCTCAGCGCGACTGCAGGGGACGCTGGACAAACGTCAAACGACTCACAATCTGCGCATTGAACCTGCCTTCGTTCTCTAAGCACTTCCAAATGTACCACTGCCAAAGCCTACTCTGCGCTTTCACATGGTCATTGAACAACCTCAAATACTCCAGGGCCTCCTTCCTCTTTTCCTCCAGTGCATTCTTCTCCCGTTCGACGATGCGAAGCCGGTTCAGTTTCTCGCTGCGTCGATCAGTGAGCGCCTCAACTTGCGTGAGCGCTTCTTCGATCGGGGTCTTGTAAGAAGAGGTACCAATAATGTCTTCCAAGTACTCGAGCAACCCATCCTCGTGCTCATTTTGGGCTTTAGGCTTCATCTGCGCAATCGATTCGACTTCGCCCTGGTAGACAGATATGCGAAGTTAGCCGCGAAAGCCAAAGAGGGTAATAGTCAACCTACTTGCAGGATAAGGAACCGCTTATGGTCGAGATCGATTCCTCGACCTTTGAGGAGCGTCTGGACCTCCGTAAAGCTGCTGGGATGTCCATTGATCGTGTATTTGCTCGAGTTGTTCTTATATGCCGTCCGTGCCACAGCCAGTTGCGAATTCGGTACCACCTTATATGCGTCGGGACCTGGCTGTGGGGCACGTGAGGGAATGCAAGAGGAGATCTGAAGACAAAAGTTGTACCAAATCGATAATTTCTCGGAAGTACACTTCAACACTGCAGTCTCCGAGATCGGGATACCGTGCCGAATTGTGGATTAGCTCGGAGAGTTTGCCCTGTCGCATCTTCGATGCACGATATCCGAAGACGAATAACAACGCGTCGATCGTGTTTGATTTACCTGAGCCATTGGGACCAACAATTGACGAGAAAGACTGGCCACAGACACAATAAAATAGAATACCTCAAATGCAATTGTGTTGCATACCTTGTGGAAGGGCCCAATCTCTTGTCTTCCCGCATAGCTCTTAAAGTTCACCAACACCATTTTGTGTATGACCAGCCGAGTCTTTGGACCCTGAACTTCCTCCACTGGAGGTGGCTTTGTTTGCGTTTGTGGTCTAATACGAGGTTCTAAAAGTGATTGCTCTTCTTCTGTGACGGGCGGTGGATGGTTTGGAGTCCGGAATGCCTGACTCGGTGAGCTGTTCTTGTTGGCATCTCGTCGTTTTGCACGGCGCGGAGAAGCTTTGTACTCTTGATCAAAGCCATCCAGGTCATCTTCTTCCTCGCCTGTTGTGGGTTGTTGTTCACCGGAGGTATGATCTTTACGAGGAGTGGTAGAAGCCGTCTTGAGAGGACGCGGCGTACAGACGACATCTTCGCCTTCTTCATCTTGTCCTGATGTTTTGGCATTCTTGGAGTTGGAAGGAGAACCTTGTATGGGCTGCAACTGTTTAGAGATGGGTTTACCAGAGGCCACTTTGCGACCTCCACTCCTTCGGACTGGGAGGGCGTCGTCTTCGTCAGAAATAGGTATCACAGCTTCTTCCTCCTCCTCCTTCGCTTGCCCTCCCTCTCCCTCTTTTTCGGCATCGCGCTCGACTTTAACGGGTTTGCGGGATAAGCGGACGGTGCTCTTTGAGAATGGGGGCTTGGCCGCGGGGCGTCGAGTCTTGGATGCGGGTGGCTTGGTCTCTTCCTCCTCCTCCTCCTCCTCCTCCTCCTCCTCCTCAACTACTCGACGGGACCTACCCCTCCGTAGAGCTTTCCGTACCGGATTCTCTTCCTCTTGACTGTCATCATCGAGAGATGTGCGTGATTTCTTTCGAGCAGGTGGTGCCTCATGTCTACGCTCGTGCGCATCCTCGTCTCGTTCCGGCTCTTCTTCCTCTCCCTCAGCATCCATCTCCGAATCCTCCTCTACCTCAGGGACATCCTCTAGCTTTCCTCCACCTCTTGTCTTGGCAGAAGCCCTACCCCCTCTGGACCGCTCTGGACCAACACTTGAGCGTCCCTTTGACGTTGGCGCGGTGGAAGCTGGCTTGCCACGTATACGCGAGGATGACGACGCAGGCTTGGACTTGGAGGTTAGGCGAGTCGCGTTTTCCGTCTCAACGTCTGTCTCGTCCGCTGCGACTGATTGGCCGCGTTTTCGCTTGCCGGTGGCGGTATCAGATGGCGCTGAGTTCGAGCCTGCTGACGTTTGTAGCGGGTCCGAAGTTCGTGTGCGAGAAGAGCGTCGTGGGGGCATAACGGGCGCGAGGAGAACGTCGTTACCGGGGGACGACGCCAACGACGAAATTGACGAAGTACGCGAACCGTCACAAACCACGTGAATATATCACGTGATGCGTCACGGTTACATGTAACATTTAACCTTTGCAGTGACTCTGTGCTCAGTGCTCAGTGCTTACTACTATACTAGCTCCTTAGGACCTGTGGGATCCCATACAAGCTGTACGAAGCCCAATCCCAAGACATCATACGGATACGCCCCGCGACCGTAAATGTCGTCCGTGATGTCTCTTGTTTGTGATATGGTATGAAGTTTATGAAGTTTCAGTTGTTTGGGTCGGACGCGTGTATGTGCATGGAGCGCAAACGATTGTCGTCTGTGGGCGTGTCGTCTGGAATGCTCATGCTCCTCTAGGACAAAGGGTTTGGGCAACGTTGGCAGGGCGGTCTAGTGCTGGCCAAACAGCACATATCCACCAGTCACTGAGTGCTCCAAGGTGGCGCCTTGATCAGCTCAACGCGAAGACCAATCAATTTCGGGCCTCCAAGTCCGTGACAGCGTAAATGTCACCTCGAGACACGGGTGATTGATGACCTGAAGCCCCTTGCCGATGAGTCTGCCCTGGACCTGACTGTGTCAATAATAGTCACACCCACCCAGATGACGGCCAAGAATTAGATCTGGATCTCTCGGTGTTCCCGAGTTGTATTTTATCTTCTATCGTTATCTTATTTTGATGGTGTCTGTCTCTCCATTGTCGATAGCTAGTCGTTGCGACGGCTGTATGTATTCGTGACGTAGAGCAAGTAAACTGAGAGCTAAGAAAGAAGCGAATCGACCCGGGCTCTGCAATGACGGGAATCTGACAGTATGCATATACTGTTCCATTGCCTATGCTCTTACTCTCTAGGGCCCACTCTCCATCGTGTAGAACGCTCCTTGGAGACTATCTTTTATACGGCTACTGAAAACGTAAAGCACAGCGGGAAAGACGCAACGGGAGCTACAAAGAAAAATCTACTCAGCCCACCCTTCTAAACAAAACCTTTGCCCGGGGATCGGGAAAGCTTGCGTTCGCAAAGCACGCCCTCTGCGGGCGGGTCGTAGCGTCGTCATCGAGTTTGACATCGTATGTCATCACCACATGTGCGAGCATCGTTTTCATCTCGATGGCAGCAAAGAAACGTCCGGGGCTGATCGGGATGAATCACATGTTCAAACTGTCGGGGGGGGAGGCAGAATACGAAAGGACGTACCAAGCATGTCTGCCGTGTCCAAAGGGATGGTACTCGACGCTCGTCGAGACGAATCGACGTTTGCTCCCATCTTCTTTCCCTTCCTCCCTGTCAGCAAATCGAAAAGGCTCAAATACGACGGGATTCTCGTAAACCTGAGCGTCGTGGTGTAAGGATCGCGTAGCGACACCAATCAATGTTCCTTTTGGTATGAACGTTCCGTCCGCGAACCTAAAATCCTTCAATGCCTTGCGCATCATACCCACTAGGACGTCAACGGATCAGGACGTCCGCATTATTAATGAGTACGAAGACCCTTACGTGTACTTATTCCCTCTATGCGTTGACACTCCCGGAGAAAGCTGTCGACTTTATGCATCTTATCCAGGGCTGTTTTTGACCACCCCTCCTCCTCGACGATCGCTTCGACTTCTTCGCGAAGTGGTTGAATAAACTGAGGATTCGCAGCAAGGTAGAGGAGTGCATAGGTGAAACTCTGCAACAAAGAGCATGAATTGGCTCAAGTTGTAAGCATCATGATGATGCGGACGTACACTAGAAGTCGTCTGGTACGGATCGATCAGTCACGCATTCCAGGTTAAACACGGCCAGACAACGGCTACACTCACATGAATGGCAATAAAGTTGAGATGCAGCACGTTGGTCGTCACCGATCTCACTGTCTGGGAACCTTTTGCCTCCCGCAACAACCACGAGGATAGATCGGTCTGGTAAAACGACAGTAAGGACCATATATCTAGTAAAGAGATTGACAAACAGTTTTCGCTTCCAAGTCGTCCCGAAATCCGTCAAGATGTTTCAGTCGGTCTTGGATTATTGGGCCAAGAAGTTTCACGGCGCGCCTGGTATCTTGAGTGAAGGCCATTAGGAAACAGGCAACTAGACTTATGTTTCTGTAGAATGACACCCTGAGCAAGTAACCGAGATGACTTACCGTCTAATAAATTTAGGGAATAATCCGATTACGAATCCTGTCTTGACAATGTTGACGGAGTGCCGGAGGTTGACATCGATCCAATCTGGGTTGTGGCCTACAGGGTGAATCAAGATCCATAAGGGACTCAGGGATGAATGGGAAGGAAACAAACACAACGGGAGCCCAACGAATACTCTGTTAGTTGTCCTGCAGACGACATTTCTAACGACATCCGATACTGATATACTCTTCCACTCTGAGGGTTCTCGAGATCAGCTTGACCTTATGGCAAACGCTTATCAAAATGGACACCTCACCGTTGCATTTGAGATCCATAATTTCGTCAAGGGCAGTCACGATTTCGTCCCTGATCTCCGAATACATTATCCCAAGGTTCCGAGTCAGCCGCGAGCGGACGAACGCAACAAGATGGCGGTTATCATGTATCTCGTCTCCCAGCGTGTAACGTGTGTTGAGTTGCTGTCGACTACATTCAACACCATTCACGTCCAAAAGCACACCAGCGATTGCTTACATCATTTATGGCTTCTCCGAAAGAAAGCTCATCGTCTGTCGCTTTGCGTAGTTCCTCTATGTGCTTCCGATTGCTGACGACGACTATCCAACCGAATATACTCGCTACCTTGAACGGCACAGACTCGTGCTGCAACATGACATCAACATGCATGAAAGAAGGCAGAGGATAGTCTCACCTCTTCGCACCCTTCTTGTACGATGTCCGTGGCGTTGGTGAGGAACCTCAAGCCAGCCCACAAGGAGCCAAACCAGCCACTCGATCCAACTGTGGGGATTGCATTGAGCTGATAAAGTAAGCATGATATCAGACAGTCGTCACACATCAGCTCACCTTGGATGATCGGGCGAACTTCACGACGACGAGGACTGCAGCAGTGACACACGCGATACCATAAACGACACGCGAGAAGCTAGTCGATAGGACTGACGGCAGAAAATTCATTTAGGCAGGTTAGCCTACCACAGTACCTCTTCTGTTATATACCATATGCACGTTTGTCCCCTCTGACGGATGTTACAGGGAAATTTTTCCTTGGAAATTGGTTCGAGTTTCACATATGATGTGGCATATGTATCACCGTTCTGGATCTAGGGGCAGAGATTCAAGCTTTAGCTATCAGAATCAGTCGTCAACTGTCACCTAAACAAAGAGGAATTACTTTGACGGGATCATGGACGCATGAGAATGTAATCTCTGTCGGCGAGGCATGTGCATCACAGTCGTCGACTGTTACTTGGGCTTTGATGGGGTCATGGACGCATGAGAATGTAATGTCTGAATACATCCAATGCCCTCGTCATTCGCCCGTAGAGATAGGAACTCGTACCAATCAGAATTGAACCTGCCAGCTCAAACATATCAAACCTTTGCAACGATGTGTCCGTTATTCTCTTTGCGGCTGATGCGCTGGCAGGAGTGAAAACATTCATTAAGCCTGATGGGCGACAGTAGAGACCTTGCCAGCCTAGCGCATGCTAGACGACCACACGATGACCGACGTCATACTCTTAGCAACTCGACGAGGGCAAGACATGATGACGGACGTTGAGTGACGTGATGGAGAGATTGTACGTTGGAAACAAGACAGCGGAATGTTATTGAAGAGGCCAATTTAATCTCATGTGACTCACAACAATATGTTCCACACCGATGTTCATGGAGCCTGTATTGAAGGACTTGTAGATGTCCGCGGCCACCGCCGTACTGGAAAAAAAAAATCAGGGTTTCTCGACTACCACCTTCCCTATAAATGTTGTGGCATTCTCTTTTTGGCTTGATCGATACGCGAAATAAGTTTGACGAATGTGTTTACCATGACTTGGCACAGTATAGTATCTCAGCACCATGAGGCTTTACGGCCGTGACGAGCTCTAAACTTTCCGTCCTCTTGTAGAGAAAACGCCTATCTCTGTGGAAGCGACAGATTCAAAGTTGACGGCGTGAGAAAGCGAGACATGCAAGGTTGCGTCAAAAATCTGATCCACTCCTTGGGGATATAGCAAGCAAGGTCTACGGTAGTAAGCCCTTACTGAGAGGCACAGAAGACGAGAAGCACCTCCAGTTCTGCGAGAAAGCAAGGGAGTATCGGTGGTACCAGGACACCCTTGTATGCGTCGTCTATCTGACCAGGTCCTTCTCTGTGGTTTACGAGGGGATGGAACTTCTGGCGCCCAGGAACGTGAAGCTGAGAACGTTCGGAAAAGACTAGATTCAGATCTACCCCAAGAGGGAAGAAAATACGTGTCTCGCTTTCGCCCTAGGAGCCAAGCAGAGCACTGCTCACGATATCCGCCTAGCGGTAGACGAAGTACCTGTAAAGCCATTGGGACCGACGCAGTCTATTTCGATGTCGATCGCATACGCTTTCGAGTCCAAGTGCACGATCGCTTCATGCTCCAGCCTCTCGATGCGAATGTGTGGTGTTTCCACGGAGTCGATGCCAGTGCCTGTGGGGACGAGCAGTGTCGCCGCGTGGTGGAAATAGAGATGGAAATCTTTCAGTGTTTTTGCCCCTTGATCCTGCTACGGCGCCGAGTCCAAGACCTAGTTAGGGTCCAAGGAGGGTTATATGGCGGTACATAGTACGCTCCAGCCTTTCTAGAGGCCATAGAGACGGTTAGACACGTCGATGCATCGACCTCGACCTCATCATGACACGGATCTCTGCGCCTTGTCCCTCTCCTCCACTCGTTTCGTCGCGCACACCCTTGCAAGCTCCTGCTTCTTGGCCGCCCTGACCCTCCTCTGCCGCTTCCTCCTGCCATTCCCGCGCTTGGGCCCGGCGACGAGGACGGTTTCCGCCATGCGCTGTTTTCGTTTTGCGATTTGCTCTGCGCGTTGTTTTTCGCGCTTTTTGTCCCGTTTGCGGAGGGATGCAAAGGAGGCCTTGAGAAGGCTCCCGTAGGCGGCGTGGAACGTTGGGAGATCTGCGGGGGAGACCTGGGGTGATCGTCACGGAGAGGACAGCGAGCATCGGGGCAAACTCACGTGGGTCGAAAACTGGGCTTTTTTGCCGTTTGTCGCGCGGATCAGACACGGGTACTCTCTGTTGCCGTCGTCCATCGTCGCGTCTTCGCCGTCATGCGTCACTGCGTGTACGATGATGGGTGTGGATGCACGAGTGAGTGGGGACGAATGGAACGCACGTCGTTTATGTGTCAGCCATACCGTCCCCTTGTCGTTTGTCGACTCGAACAAGGCCGTGAGTTGTTTGAGAAACTGCCCGGCTGTGTCTCAGCGTCGCGTCTTGGAGATGTACCAGAGATCACTCACGGTAGCGTTGTCGACGAGCTGCATAGAGGCTGGCGGATGTTCCTTGCCATGGACCTGGTCCTGATGACATAATCGATTCGTTACTCATGATAACGCTTTCGACAGGGCAGATGAGAAAAAAATGGACTCACCGACTCGCCCATGGACGATCCATTCGCACCACCCACACGCGGTGCAGCGCTTATCCTCGCCTTCAGGCTGCGTTCAAAGTCCCTCGTCGTCGTCGGCGGCGACGCGCTCGCAGCAAGCAGGGCCTATGCCTCGCTCGAAGCAGACGCCGTCGTCAAAGTCCTCGTCCACGGCGGCATCGAGAACGTTTGCGAGGAGCTCAGGTGGAGAGCCCAGCATGGCCAGCTCGAGGTCATCGACTGGGACCACCTCCCCGTTCCGGACACGGACACCCCGGCGCACACGAGCCGCGACGTAGCCGCCTTGGATCACTACCTCACGCACAACCCCGTGTCTCTCGTATGCGTCGCAGACACCACCTCGACCTCGCCTTCCGCAGAGAATGCACGCCTCCGCGCACCGCATCTCGCGCGGATCTGCCGCGCCCACCACATACCCATCAACGTTACCGACATGCCGGACCTCTGTGACTTTTCCTTTACAGCAACACACCGCTTCGTTGACCCCGTCTCGTCGTCCAAGAGCTCCCTGCAGATCGCAGTCACCACCAACGGAGAAGGATGCAGACTCGCGGGGCGAGTGCGCAGGGACATCGTCGCCGGGTTGCCCAAGGATGTCGGAGCCGCCGTGACCAAAGTGTCACAGCTCAGAAAGATGGCGAAGAGATTAGCCAAGGAGAAAGAAGCACCGGCGGACGGCGAGGGAGGCGAGGACTGCACCGTAACGACTCCGAACCGTCCCGTCCCCATGAGAGCGTCAGGCAGTACCTCCTCGGAAGAAAGTCGTATCGAGGCCACGAGACGACAGCTCAGGTGGCTCGTACAGGTTAGCGAGTACTGGCCCATCTCGCGCCTTGCGGCGATGACAGAGCGCGAGATGATCGAGATTCTGGACGGTAAAGTCGTCCACGCAGGAACTGTCCCCACCCCTACTCCGGATCAGAAGAAATCGCAGCACGGGTTCGATCTCACCCCTCTCATTCTCAGACCGACTAAGGGTCGTATCTTTCTTGCCGGTTCAGGACCAGGCCACCCCTCTCTTCTCACTCTTGCAACACACACCGCACTGACGAGATACGCCGACATTGTGCTTTCCGATAAACTCGTTCCAGCGCCTGTCTTGGCACTCATTCCGCCGCATGTCGAGGTGCGCATCGCGCGCAAATTCCCCGGAAATGCAGACGGTGCACAGACAGAAATGATGGAGGCTGCTGTAGAGGCTGCCAATCGCGGCCTGACCGTTGTGAGGGTGCGTTCCACTTCTGTTCTCTTACCCTCATGTGCTGAATGTTATATATTCGTTCGAAACGCTATAGCTGAAACAAGGCGACCCGATCGTATACGCCCGCGCGGGCGAAGAACTTACCTACTTCCGCGCACACGGCTATGCCCCGCTCGTCCTCCCGGGTCTCTCCTCTGCGCTTGCCGCACCCGCGTGTGCGGGCATCCCCGTCACGCACCGCGGCGTCGCCGAGTCGTTTGTCGTGTGCACTGGCGTCGGGCGCCACGGAAAGGCGGTCGCGCTCCCGGGGTACGATCGCGCCCGGACGGTGCTCGTGCTCATGGGCGTCGCGCGGCTTGGCGAGGTCGTGCGTGCGCTTGTGGAGACCCCCGAACAGGAGCACAGGGGGCGTCGGGATGGTCCTGCTTATCCAACGTATCTCCCGATCGCGATCGTGGAGCGCGGGTCGATGCCGGACCAGAGGGTGCTCGTGTCCACCCTCGAGGACGTGGAGAGTGCGCTAGCGGGCGTTGGAGAGCAGCGCCCGCCGGGGATGATCGTCGTTGGGTGGGCGGTGCTGGCGTTTGGACGACGGAATGGGGAGGGCGGGGATGCGGGGGACGGGTTGCTCGAGGACATTGAGCTGGATGCGGATGAACAGGAGCGTCACGACCGGGGGCGCATCTCGAGGTGGCTAGGTGGGAGGAGATGGGATGTTTGGGAAGGGTTGGGGGAAGGATGGGAGGACCTTTGACTGCACTCGTTAGAAAACTATGAATTTATGGATCCTATTTAGCTGGGTATACAACAAGTGCTATCAGAGCGCCGAGGGGTGAGAGCGATAATGTCGAACGACAGAGCTTCACACATGGCATGGATCGCTGTACGCCCAGCATGAATCGTAGGTCGCTGTACAGTACTCTACGACAAGCACCCTCACCCCAGCCGCATTTCCTTTCGGAGGACATCGACGAATCGAACGACATCGATAGCGTTCTATCCGAGTCTTCCCTGCGCAAACTGCGCCTCGAATGCTACGACGAATGCATTTACAACGACCTACCTCAATACCTCGTTCGCATCAGCGATATGAGGCTCTATAGCCGCACCGAGCTCTTGGAGATCTTCCGCCCGCTCGTAGACAGGATCATCGGCCTGAAGGAGGCGAGGCATACGATAGCGTCTGCGGGCGAGGCGCAGTTGCGCAAACACTGCAAGGTCGGTGGTTTGAACCCCGTTTGCGCGCCCACGCAGCTCCGAGCGAGCTTCCCCAGGACAGAATCAAGCGTTGCCTCAAATACGCCATGTTCTCGCACCGCTGGGGCGCCGAAGAGCCCGAGTTTAGGGACATGTCGAGCAAGGTGCACGGTCGACGCTCACCTCCGACGCATGGTGCGGGGTACGAGCGTCTCCTGCGTTTCTGCGACAAGGCGCGAGAGTACGGGTGCGAGTACGTCTGGTCGGACACGTGCTGCATCAACAAGGAGAGCAGCTCCGAGCTGGAGGAGGCGATCCGGTCCATGTACCGCTGGTACCGAGACGCGTTCGTGTGCATCGTGTATCTCGCCGGGTCGACCTCCGTCAAGGACTTTGCGAGGGAGGAGTGGTTCACGCGCGGATGGACGTTGCAGGAACTGTTGGCGCCCGCACGGATCAGAATGTATGGTCAGGACTGGAACCCGATCTGTCCGAGGGCGGAGGAGGTGCGAGGGGGCCCCGAGTTTCCGTACCCCAACGACAAGCTCAGCGATCTCATGCTGCACGCCATCAGCGAGGTCACGCAAATCCACTTTCTCAACATCCGGGACTTTAATTCGAGGTCGCCCCATCTCATGGTGTCCACAAAGATGAGATGGGCGGCGAAACGCAAAACGACCCGTATCGAAGACACCGCGTACTGTCTGCTCGGTATATTCGACATCATGATGTCCATCGCATACGGTGAGGGCGAAAGAGCTTTTGAGCGACTCCTTGAAGCGATCGCCCACCGCTCCGGCGACCCCAGCTTCTTCGCGTGGGCCGGGCCGTGTTCGCGGTACTCCTTGGCCCTGCCTGCTTCTCCAGCGTCCTACCAAACGGTCGTCGCCAGGCCCTACTGCGAACACGACTACACCCTCCAAAAGCGCGGCATCCAGCTCAAGCTGCTCGTCATACCGGTGCACGTCCTCCTCTCCGAGTCATCGCGCGACTGCACCCTCCGTCCCTACGACATGACCCTCGACCTCCACCGGGGCCAGTTCGCGTGCACGCCCGATGCCAGCCTCGCGCTCAACCCGGACCACGCGTACGCGCTCGGCGTGGTCGACTTTCAGTTCGACAAGGACACGTCGTCCGCGCCGGTGGCGATGACCATGTCTGCCCTAGGCGTCGGACAGCAACCCGGGCCTGACGTGGGCCGTCTCTTGCCCGGGAAGCGCCACTTTTGCATGTTCATGCGCATCGCGCACGGACGGGTCGGGTCGGGCGTGGAGCTCGCGTGTAGACGCATCGACACCAACGGTGTCTTGCCGCTCATCGAATGTACGTCCGAGTATCGAGCCCCGCTCAGAACGGTGCTTCTCGAGCATACGCGTTTCCTGTTCATCTGACATGATGCAGCGCTGCGTTGTGTACGTGTAGTGCTTTTTCCCAACATTCACTTGACAGCTGTGCCACTCGTAAGCTCTCTGTCAAAGGAAAACCTGGTTACCCTTGCGCACCACCACTGTCCGAAAACCGACGAGGTAACACGGTATGCATCTGATAGACACCCAAGAACTCTATGGATGAACGGAATCATTACGAACGCTGTACCGCTATCCCGTAAAGCGTCCAATCGCATCGTGTAACTTCCCGATAATCTGGCATCGCGCCGGTTCTAACAATAGCGCCGCGTATACGTCCTTTGCCACGACTGGCACAGTTCTATCGCCGATTGACCACATCGTACTGACGACGACGCCATCGTAACTCGCAAACGACATTGCCGCTGCAAGATGAGTGGCCTCGTTGGGCAGACACCTGTCGCCCGTGGCCGTCTGACATGAGAGGGAAAGGCGCCCCCCCAGGAGTGGACCAGCTGTGATCCAACAATACATACTGAGAAAGCCCAGGGCATCCAAAATAGGTTTGACAGCATTTTTTCCACGGGAGGATAGGAACCTTCTCTTGGGTAGCGAACAAAGTCATTGAGGAGGTGCCGACGAGCGGCGGATCGCTGGAAAGTGGGACGTCAAGGACAATCAGCGCATCGCGGAGGAGGCGTTAAAGGGGCCTCTGGAAGTGAAAATCGTGAGGTCCAAAATGGTGATCAGGGACATGGTCCGTAGTGACGTCTCCGTCAGAGAGGTGTGTATGACCAGCAGCCGGCTGCATGCGCAAAAGCGACGTACAGACACGGGTCAGAGGGATTGCTGGGTCGACAGAGGGACGTAGCTCTCGACGATGACTGGCGGCATTTGATACTGAGTGGTGCAAGAGCGGGTCGGCAATTTGCGTGTTCATCTCCTGACGATACCTTGTCGTGTGACCCCAAATTGTTGGGGGAGCGAACAAGTTATGTAAATTGGCATTGTGCATCTTAGCCAGTAACCAGTACCTCGAGATGTATCTCCCACCTGGGTCGACCTTGCTGCGTTTCCTCGAAGCGCCTTTATCTTTTCTTAGTTCTGGCCAACAAACTCTGTCCTCCGGAGTCGCCAGTGCAAATGGCCACCATAGTAAAGACTTGAACAACCTGGGAAACCTTTCGCCCTACCACGACGCGCCTGCCGTCTGTGAAGTGGACGCGGACTTGCCTGACGACTGCACTGTGAACCAAGTCATCTTGGTGCGTTGTCAGCCTGGTAACAATTCAGCGCTTCTCAATGTGATTCTTCTCGGCTCCAGTTACATCGACATGGCTCCCGTGGTCCTGTATATGAACAGAACTACATCCTCCGGCTTGTTGATACCCTAGATCAAGCGTGGGACGTCATTCAAGAAGCTGATCTTCCACCGTACCTAGAGTTTCTTAGGGACGGATACAAGTACCAGCTAGTCCCTCACCAACTCACGATCCCCGGGCGCAAGGAACTCTTCGATCACGGGGTTGAGTTCGTACCTCTATCCAGATGGTAAACGTGTGCATGACTTTTAGACACCCAGATTTGCCCTTCGCTATCCAACATTCTCAACCGACACCGTGGTGTCTACTGATGTTCCAAGAGTCATTGACTCTGCACACTTCTTTAGTCAAGGTTTCTTCGGTCGTGGAGCAGAAAAAATCAAATATCGGACAACGAATAATTTTACGGACCCGGTTTCATGGCTTGCTCCCTGGAAGTCCTGTCCGAAGCTAACTCCGAGTCCCGCTTTTCAGGTACCTTTCATTCTGTGGGTCATCTGTCCAGGTGTGTTGTTGATGACAATGTATGTACAGGCGTCTCAGAAGTGGATGGAGAATTATGTTCCGCCTATCGTGGATAAACTGAATGAACTTATCCCTGGCGTTGGGTTCACCTTGAACGACACTCGAGGTGCCTTGTATGCGTGCCCGTATGATGTTTCGGCTGGTCACGAGTCTCCGTGGTGCGATGTGTTTACCACACATGAGCTACAGGGTTTAGAGTAAGTTTAAGCGTCATCACATTGATTGCGGACGTAACTCGCATGTTGGTACCACAGATATGAGCTCGACTTGTATTTTGATGTCTTCAGTGGACATAAATCCAAAGGCGACGCTGGGCCTCTTGTTGGTGCATTCTATATCAAGAAGCTCATTGAACGGTGAGCACCAACCGCATATGAAACTATACGATACAAGGATTCATCATATCGCGACAGTTTAAATGATACGACGAAGGACGCTAAGCCTCTCTATCTGGAGTTCGCCCACGACGTCAGTATACTCTTGGTGTTGTCGACCTTGGAATTGAACAAGTCAGTGTTCGTTCGTGGAGAAAGTGTGTATTGACATTCGTTGCTACAGGGATGCGGAGTCTCTCAACCCCTATGTGCACCATCCGCCCGCGTATCGCAAGTTCAGAACGTCCCATCAAACGCCTTTCGCGGCCCAGATGGTATGGGAGAGGTTCACATGCACCGACTCGTACGTGAACATATACCCGCCTTTGGACGATGGTGTTGACGCTCACACGGCGTGATGCATAGTTTCAAGGGTCCCCAAGTGCGCCTCGTGTTGAACGGCGCGACGTTCCCTCTCTCCATCTGTGAGGAATCTGGGGGAGACAAGAGATACGGAACGTGTTCGCTGGACGCGTTCGTGCGAGCAAACAAGTACAGCATGGACGTGAAATACCATAGCAAAACCTGGAACGAGACATGCGAGCATTGACCGTCACTACTGGTATTCTTGATGCTGCACTGTCTTGTCTTGATGATCCCAATGTCGTATAGTCTTGTTGTTGGCTCTCCTCGTTCTCGTGTACTAGTCTACGAATGTGTATACATGTGTACAAATCGGGCAGGTGGCCGGATGATCCCGAGCCACTTTGTTTCGTCCAGGAACGGAGACGGAACTCACGTGACAATGCTGACGGTAGCAAATACTTGTTCCCTGGTTGACGAGCGACAAGCGCCGACCTGTCTGGATGAATCTTCCGCTGTCGCTGGACCTCCCAGCGAGCATCCCGCGCGTCCATTATGGCGTCGCTGCGGTGGGTGTTGCCGCAGCGATCGTCGTCTTCGTGAAATTCGCTCGGCCATCCAACGTGAGTAGTACGGTCTGCCGACATTGGATCCATCTTCATGACCGTCGCTGTGCATCAGCTCGACGCAATCCCTTCCATGGGTGTCAGTGGCTGGCTGGGCTTTTGGAGGGCTGGTTTGAACTCCCTCACCCACGCTATAGAGGTCATCGACCAAGGATACAAAAAGGCAAGGGCACAATATGATATAATATGCAGATACTGACACGGCAGTCGCAGTATCACCCTGCGCCGTTCAAGGTGGTGGATAAATACCGCTGGATAGTCCTCATCAGCAGTCGCGAGCACATTGAGGAACTGCGGAAAGCGCCAGACGACGAGCTCTCTTCCTTTGAAGCCATCAACGATGTGAGCAGTCGTCCTGGTCTTGTGCACTTGTAGTAAATGTCTCTCCTACAGCAACTCAACGCTCGTTATACGATGGCAGACGAGGTTCATGATAACCCCTATCATATCACGCTCGTTCGCTCGCATCTCACAAGGAATATTGGGATATTATATCCTGAAGTCAGAGAGGAAATAGTGATGACATTTGACGAGGCTCTTGGTCTCAAAGATGACGGTAGGGAGTCCACTGTGGTGGTCTCTTGCCATTGCTGATTTAGGGAGCACGCAGAGTGGAAGAGCATAGTAGTGCTGAACACCGCTCAGAAGGTCGTCTGCAGGGCAAGCAACAGGGCCTTTGTTGGTCTACCATTGTGTATGTTTTCGTTTTCTTCTCACTCGTGGCTTTCTCGTGGACATATACGCTTCCATATAGGCCGTCACCCAGATTGGGTCGATCTCAACATCCACTACACCATTGACGTCGCCAAAACTGGGCTTGCTCTCGGACTGCTCCCCGGTTTTATAAAGCCGTAAGTAGTTCAGATATCCGTCTGACAACTGACTATACCTATACTCCAACGATTAGTCTGGCTTCTCGTTTCCTTACGACCGTTCCTCAAGATGTCATGCGTGCCCAGAAGCTTCTTGGTCCGATAGTCGAAGAACGATTGAAACACTTGCACAAGAATGATTGGGAGGAAAAGCCTGTTTGTCGATTCATTTCCCAATATGCAGTGCTAACCGAATCCTTATCAGAACGATTTCTTACTGTGGATGATGGAGTTGGCGGAACCTCCGCTGTTGACAATACAATCGTTGACTAATCGGATCCTGCATATCAACTTTGCTGGCATTCATGTGAGTTTTCTCATTGTTTTATCCCACCGTCTCTCACCCGCAAGGTCCGACCGATCAACCATTACCAGACCACTGCCAGTGTAGGTCCAAACCACAACGGTAACCCCGACAGGAACTGACATATATTTAGAACTTCACCACCGCGCTCTTCTACCTTGTAGCAAATCCTCAATTTATCCAACCGCTGCGCGAGGAAGTTGAAGCAATTATCGAGAGGGAAGGTTGGTCGAAAGATGCAGTGGATAAGATGCACAGAGTCGACAGCTTCCTCAGAGAATGTCAACGTATGGAGGGGATTGGCGCTCGTGAGTATTTTTTCATAATCATTAACAAGGGCGTGCGTCTCTACTCCTTGAATCACAAGTGTCCATGCTTCGCAAGGCCCTGAAGGATTTCAGATTTTCGGACGGAACTTTGATACCCAAAGGAACGCTGGTCGGTATCGCCTCCCGTGGTCTTCACTATGACGAGAGATTCTACGAGAATCCGGACGTATTCAAGCCGTTCCGGTTTGCTGATATGCAGGGAGGGGAAGGAGAGAGCAGCAAGAATGCGCTCGTCTCGACTAGCACAGAGTACCTACCGTTTGGACACGGAAAACATGCATGGTACGCGTCGTTTCATATTTCTTTTCTTCGACTTGCACCAAACTGTCCGATGTGTTCGCTAGCACTGGGCGTTTCTTTGCTGTCACCGAGATGAAAACGATGCTCGCACACGTCGTGACGACGTATGATATCAAGTTGGAGGACGGCGCGCCACGCCCGTCTACCTTGCACTTTGGTGCTACGACCTATCCCGATCCGAACGCCGCGATCATGTTCAGAAAGAGGAGGGTCGACTGAGTGTTCCATGTGTTCCTGATCTTTGTTTTGAAAAGTCTGCCGTTGTGCGTATGTGTCCCTTGCGTTATACTTTTTTATTTATTTATTGTTTCGACGTGCGTGTAAAGGTGTACATCTTGATTTAAATCCTGTCATGAAAAAAAAAACCATGTCACGGAGAGGAATGCGGTGTAACATTGTTAGGCGGATCTAGACGTGTCACTGAGAAGAACAGACGCTGGAGGGGTCGTCTCTCGATCAACGGACACCTTGCTCGTTCGTGCCGAGTGCGTGCTGCCGAGGATTCGGTGCGTCACACTGCAGCGATGTGGTGGTCCAATAGTCTGTCGTGATTAATAACGTCCTCGCACCGGATATTTACTGAATGGTCGGCTAGAGAATAATCCATGCCGAGGCGGGACGCCCGATCAGCTCGCAGTACGGGCGCTGGGCCAATTTTTGACGCTACATGGATGGCATCGAAGGTGCACCCGGCAAGTGTGCTCGATGTCCCTTGGACTGCCGTCCGAGTTAAAAGGAAGGTGGCCGCAATGGGGAGGACGACGATGAATCATCTCCCCTCGTCCCTTTTAGTACTGCGTCGCTACACAACTCCGTTTGACACCGGCTCTGTCCTTTGCACCGCTCCCAATGGCCGTTCTGTTTCACGATATAGTCGGCTATGCATGTCAAGCTTTTCACCTCGCTCGGCTGAAACTGCCTGCAGATTCTACATCAAGGCGTGGCGTACAGGATAAGACCAGGATTGCCGCATTCACTACCCGACCCCTGTTTCAGTGGGGTGACAGGTTTCAAAAGAAGAGCGACGCGCCCCCCTTCCCCCCCATGGTTTCCGTCGGATGCTGCCACACTATATATGACAGCGGAAGTATCGTGGTGAGCTAATCTGACTCGATGCATTATCTACTTCCAGATGTACTAGCAGACCTCTCGGGTGTCACTTGCAGTGTTGCATGTGTTATTGCTGCAGCCGTGACAGTCCTCGTCAAGTCCGCCCAACCATCCAAGGTGAGTGTGATCTGCGAAGCTTTTTTTTTTTGGCCTACTTTGTCAGCTCGATGCATTCCCCACGGTTGGATCGAGCGGTTGGTTTGGTTCCTGGGGAGGAGGTTTGAGGTATTTTACCAAGGAAACGGACATCGTAGACGAAGGATACAAGAAGGCAAGTGCATGCCTCTCGTGCTTCCAGCATGCTCACACAATATTGCAGCACAAACCTGCACCATTCAAGGTCGCAAGGATGTATGGCTGGACGGTCGTTCTCAGCAAGCATGAGCACTTGGAAGAAGTACGAAAAGCGCCAGAAGACGTGCTTTCTTTCACGGAAGCCATGGATGAGGTGAGCGATCATGTCGTTCTTCTGGTCTTGACCCACGTTGAGCGTCGTCGGCAGCAATTCAACTTTCGTTACATTCTGGGTGACGGGATAAACGATAATCCCTATCATCTTTCGTTCATTCGTTCGCGACTCACTCGGAATATTGGGTCAATGTATCCTGAGATCAGAAACGAAATCGTGACAGCCTTTGATGACATTCTGGATCTCAGAGGTGACGGTGAGTATCACATTTAATGAGTGTTTGCTGTGCATTGACCTCGGGCCATCAGAGCGGGAGTGCGTCCCAATATTGGGTCTCATTCAGAAAGTCGTCTCCAGGACGAGCAACATGGTGTTCGTTGGACCCCCGTTGTGTATGTTCTCTTCCTCCCAATTATGCCTTCCTCGTGGACGCTGACTCTCCCTCAGGCCGCAACCCAGAATGGAACGATCTCGTCATCCAGTACTCCCTCGACTTTGCCAAGACTTCGGATAAACTTAAGCTATTCCCCAAATTGCTACGGCCGTAGGTTGCTTCGGCTATGTACTCTGCGGCTAATTCTATATCAACGGTCAGGTTAGCCATCCGTTTCTTTACAGCCGTAGCTCGAGGTTCCATGCGCGCCGCGAAGCTTCTCAGTCCAATAGTTGAAGAACGATTGGAACAAATGAACTCGCACGAGAACACGAGGGTAGAAAAACCTGTTCATTTCCCGATAGGAAGGTCCTCACTGATATCATTTCTAGGATGATTTTTTGTCGTTGTTGATAGAGGAAGCAAAAGGTCCAGAGTTGACAGTACAGTTCTTGACAGATCGAGTGCTGCATCTCAACTTTGCTGCCGTTCATGTGAGTACGGAGGTCATGCATCTCGTCTTGCCTAGAATGTACAGCTGACCAGCCTGTGCCAGACGACTTCCAATGCATGTTGTCGTCATTAAGAGAACCCCTGCCTCGAGCTAACATATATATATAGAGCTTCACGCATGTGCTCCTCTATCTTGCGGCACATCCGCAGTATATCCAACCTCTCAGGGAAGAAGTCGAAGCTATTGTCGAGAAGGAAGGGTGGTCGAAAACTGCACTGGACAAGATGTGTAAGGTCGACAGCTTTTTGAGGGAGTGTCAACGCCTAGAGGGACTGGGTCCTCGTGAGTTTTCTTCGCAACATCATTGCATCGACACAGACGACTGGATGACACGACTCACAAAACTCAAAGTGACCATGCAGCGCGAGGCGATGAAGGACTTTAGGTTCTCGGACGGAAAGGTGATACCGAAAGGAACGTCGATTGGTGTCGCGAAGCGATGCCTGCACCATGACGCGCAGATTTACGCGCGTCCAGACGTCTTTGAACCCTTCAGATTCGCTGACATGCAACAAGGCGACGTGGAGGGGGGCAAGCATCAATTCGTAGCGACGAGCGTGGAGTACCAAGCCTTTGGATACGGCAAACATGCATGGCGCGTGTCTTTTAATTATTATTTTTTATCGTATGTATGTCCATGGACCGTCTAATTTCCCGATAGTCCTGGCCGTTTCTTTGCTGCCAACACGATGAAGACGATGCTCGCGCATATCGTGACGACGTACGACATCGAGCTGGAGGGCGGACCGGGTGCGGGGCTGCCGCGTAGCTTGCGTTTGGCGAACGTCAATTTGCCAGATCCCCGCGTAAAAATGGCGTTCAGAAGGAGGATCGACTGAGCGATCTGCCATGTTTTCCGGCCTTTCTTGCAGAATGCTTTCTTGTGATGATGTACACGTACAAAGAAGATTGTATGTCTAACACGGGTTGTGACGACCTCTCTCGACTGCTTCTCTTTCAGCATGTATGTATCTCCGCATGGAGTAAAAAAAAAAAAAACGAAAATCACAATAGTGGAGAGCACTGGCGTTGATCAATCTTACGTGCCTTGTTCGCCTCGCAAGACCGTGTACGTGTCCAGCGACGATGTACTGCGTCCTTCGTCCTTGCCATATTCGCACACACATCGTCCAAGGAAACATTGCCTCATTCAACACGAATCTCTCGACGTAGTATGCTCAAGAGGCGTCAGCGTACATGAGAGATCGAGCTGTGCCCATCTGAGAAAAGACGCACGACACCAGCCAATTTATTGTATGGTACCCCAACACGAGCCCGCCGTCTGAACATCACCCGATCGAACGCCCAATGCGACGGCTCCGCGCAACGCGAGGCGTTCTCCTCCAGCCGGACGTTATACGTCAATCATCATCATAACCTAGGCCAACATCGTTTGTCAGTGCAAGAAACGACCGGAACGCGGTAGACGAATAGACGGAACCCTCTCCCTACGAGCACATCATGGATCTGGCAATCGATGAGAACTAGAAGACGCATACCACGCACGTCTGCCGTCGCCAAAGGACCAGTACTCGGGAGGGAGGTTGCAATAACTGAAATTGACGCCTGGCATCGTCCGAGTCCTCGTCATGATGCAACGAACGCCACGCGCCCCACGTTGATCCGAGCGTCTTTTCGGAATCAACGACCCGTCGGAGAAAGTGAAGTCCTTGACAACACTTGCGCGTCAAGCTCACCCTAAGGGGATACGAAAAAAAAAAAAAATTCACGGCGTGATTGACAGGGAAGCATAAACGTGCGGACTGACACACAGCTGGTGCTTTCCATGCGTGCGCTCGACCTCTTCACGGAGGGGTTGTGCATACTGAGGGTTTGCTGCAAGGTTGTAGAGCGCTTGGGTAAAAAGCCTAGATGTTGGTCGCCAGCACGTGCTCCGTCATCCACCAGGATAACAAGTCGTCCTACAAAAAAAATATGATCATAGTGGACACCCAAAATAAGGCAGAACAGGTTTCTCAGTCCGGTCTTTACCGTATTTTTGTCGCTCCTGAATGACCAGACGAAGATGTGCCATAGTGCTCTTAGGGACAGTTTGTGACGAAACGGGAACGACCCGATGGCAAGATCGCTTTTGGCGACATCGATGGTAAATTGGATGTTGAGAGCTAGTACTGTGTAATCCAGGTGACTGTTGGAGACCCAGACCGACCGTTAGCTGTTTCCATTACCTTCACTGCATACATTACGCTACATTTCCTTTTACGGACACGGCGCGCGTCGAACACGCGCACCACTGGTCCCCATGTCCTCCAGTCTTGTACCACGTCGACTGGAGGTAAACCACTCTATTTAGCTTCTACTTACATCCATAACTCACCCATATGTAGTGTAACTCCTCTCTATAGTCGTCGTGCCCCAATAGTTACGACCTAGGGTAAGACATATACAGCGCGGAAGACCCACGAATGTTCTGTTACTAGCCCTGCACACGATCTGCTAGATAGTAGTCAAAGCAGATACGCGCTTCTACTATATTCACTCAATAAGAGCTCATCTCATCTCATAACTGAGGGTACAAGACCCTAATGTTACGATGGAACTGTGAGCGCATCGCCATGATGCGTGGTATGTATTGTGCTGAACGTCGGATCCCAATGTGAATTCGACATCAAAGTCCTGTTCAGAACGTTAACCTCAGAAGCGGTACCACGATTTGTTATGCGTTTCTCGCATCGTTTGCGGCTTCCATGAAAAAAAGTTTATTGTCATGCACATTGCTCAATTCTTCGACATGCACACGGTTAGTTACAACGACGGTCCACTGATAGAGCGCGGCAATCTTGAGTGGAGCACCTTCGTGCCGAAAGGGAGATTGGCCTATACCGAGTTGGAGATAGAGTCGCTTGCCCTTTTATATCCCTCTCGGATTACATCCGCTGCATCGATAATGTACTTGATACCGGTCTACCGCGTTTCAAGCCAAGCACTTGATCCGACAGTGGGAAACGCATTCAGCTGGACCAAATGAATGAGATGAGATTACAGGCATGCATAGGTGACCTGCATTGGGACGGCGGGACAACTGCGCAGTTCCGACTAGGGCGGCTGCAATGTGGGGTCCAGGTGTCGTTGCAGCCATTGGCAATACCCATGCCATTATATCCCAGAGGAACAAGCTGAAGCGGCATGACACCTAAGACGAAACTGTCAATCGCATACAGTGTCAATCGCCTAGGCCATCAGGAGTCGAGATTTGATATATAGGGCTATGTGAGCACTACTGCTGAAGAGGGTCTAGCAGGCGATATAAACGTACGTCACATTCCGAATGACGCTCGTGAAACCCAACTCTGGGAAACCTCACAACCACCCAGACGACCTACACACTGACTTGGCTTCGTCATCAGATATAAGGTCATCAAGATCTCTGCCTTGATGATAACACTCGCCAGCCGCCAAACGGCCTCTTGTGCGACAGCAGTAAGGAAACCTGCCCGCTGAAATTGAATTCACCCCTAGGCAGGTAACCGAGATGACGTACAAATTTATAAATTCGGGAAGTACTGTAGTGCAACCGTAGTCACCTCGACGAAGTCGAGGGTACACTAGACCAACCACTCTGAGTCGCGGTCAAGGTATGAAAATGAGAAAGTTCTGTCGCTTGTCCAGCATTTTGATAAGCTTCAACACACAGCCCTGGCGAGTCTGGAATCCCATGCGGTTATCCGAGCAGAATCAACAGCTAGACGGCTTTGCACGTGACAGACGGTGTCGATACTCCCATTTTGTGTCACAGTTGCAACACCACCCTAACACAGCTGCTGTTCTCCAAAGATCCACCTCACTCGCTCCTGTAAACCTTGCAAACCAAGGGATTTGGGTTGCGTTAGAGATGTCGTCCACATTATTTTCCTGAATATCACCTTGGCTGTAGGGTTCGGCCCGATCGAGTTCGCAATGTTCTGTCACATTCCCCTCCAACTTGACGTCGTATGTCGTGACGATAGGCGCCAACATCATTTTAGGTCAGCTTTGGCAAAGAACTTGACCAGGGCTAAGTGACGAGGAAAAGAGAAATCAACACGAGGGTGGATAGCAGTCAATGAGAGACAAACATACCATGCCATGTTGACCATGTCCAAAGGACAAGTGCACTGTTGAAGTCACGATGTACTGGTGCTTGGCGCATTCCCCATCCTCTTCGTCCATGTCCGCGAACCGGAACAGGTCAAACACATCTGGGTTTCAGTACAGCTTCTCGTCATGATGGAACCCTATGAGTCCGGCACTGATCTTAATTCCTTTCGAGATCAACGTTCCATCGGAAATCGAGAAGGGGAAGTGACCGACAGACGTCGATGCCGTCTGTGTAGATGCTCTCCTTGAAGAAACTGTCGATCTTGCGCATTTTGTTCGAAGACACCCTCGACCATCCTTCTTTCCCGCCGATAGTCTACCTCTTCGTGGAGGGGCTGTGCATACCGAGGGTTTGCTGCAAGGATGTAGAGCGCGCTCGTGAATGGCGGCGGTGTTGACCGTCAATACTCGCTCCACTAAGAACTCAACTGCGGCATCCGGAGCTTCATTCATCAACCACGAGAAAAACAAGAAAAAGGCTGACGAACGGGTTTCTCGGTCGATACTCGTCTAGGTACCTCTGCCGTTCCTTGATGATTGGGAGAAGGAGCTCTACATCTAGCCTAGTGTTCTTAGGCACGTTTGTAATGGGCAGTCGAGTGGTTGAAAAACCGCGTAGAAAGGTGACCGTTGAGACCTACTGCTTCGAGAATTTCGGGAAGAACCCGACGACAAGACCACCGGTGATAGCATCAACAGTGATGAGAGTTAGGTAATTCGGATCTCGACTTACAATGGAAGTTCGAAAACGTGGTAGTAACGGAAGGAAACACGTACACAGCGGGACCCCGACGAACGATCTATTGAATAATGATCAAGGCGGGTTTGCTCTTCCATTCTCGCCATCCAGTATCAGCTAACCATGATGATTTGGCGGCTAGAATTTAGGTCCAAAACCACACAATCTGCCACTCAGAATACAAGTTCCCGATCTTACGAGGAAGCTGTGAGCGTCTTCTTGTAAAGTCCGGACCAAGAGATATTCAAAATTGAGATCTACCCACCTTCAGAATCGGCGACTACGGTTAGAAAAAATGGGCTTCTCACTTCGTCTATAGCACTCGTCTTCGCGCACATGCTGCAGTTAGATGCGCACGGCTGGTTACGACGACGACCTAGCTGTAGAAATCGCAATCTCGAATAGTGCTGCAAATGACACGATAAGACGTCAAAGTAGTGAGTATGAGACGCCTTTTTGTACCCTTCCTTGATAATGTGGATTGCGCTGGCCGTGCACTTGATGCCCGTCCACCAGCAGCCGAGCCAGCCACCGTCAGAAACGCATCCAACTGATCGAAAGAAGAGACCGCTTGGACGCCTGGACAAGTGTGAAATCCTGACAATAGCCGCTGCAATGGGGCCCGAAACGACATAATACCAAGTCACGGGCAGGCTAGCGAGTAGGTCTGGCGTCGTCCACTGCATTCCTGTGGGTCAGGGTTATGGCGTTCAAGGCAAATTTTGCGTGCGTTGGCCCTTGGCTCGATACAGTCCCATGAGTGTGATTTACTCTGGCAAGATGTGCGACCCCAGCGTCGACATCACATCTGTTTCAGTTCCCCGTTGATTCGAACTATTAGATCGCTTTGAACCGTTGTGAACGTCGCATACCAGGGTCTCTGAGCTCTCTAGGGGGATCATTGTCGTCGTGGGAAAACCCCGCCAGACCTTGACTTCAATAACCACACAGCATTGGATGATACCCGTCATCCAGCTACTTGTCTGATGTCGACGCCCAACAACCGCTCCTTGTTCGATGTCGACGCCGATGACGACGACGAAGCAGGCTGGCAAGAAATGCCAGTCGTCAAAGAAGACGAGTTCGCGGGTGGCCTTGACGAGGAGGATCAGCGCAGGTACCACTATGTCCCAAAGAGATCAGCATCGCAGCCGCATGCACCCTCGGGCGGAAACGCAACTGGGAATCTCATCGATGTGGACGACCACGGCACGCAGTGGCGCTCGAAGACGGAACAGAACGAGAACGAGTATACCCGGCTGAGAGCGGACGAGGAGGACGAGGCGGATGAAGTGCATCTACGGACGCGATATCTCTTTGATGAGGACAAGGCGATGACGCCTCTGGGCCAGATGCAGACGACGAAGAAGATGCTCACAGAGGCACAGCGCATCGCCTACGTGGGTCTGTGTGCCCTTACCGCGAGGGAGATGATGCAAAGACTGAAGAACGTGCGGAGAAAAGAGCTCAAGGAGTCTATCCATAGCATGGAGCTCTGGGCATTGAAGGTAATGGGACGGCTCTACTATCATATGGACCTCGAGATTGCAGGTATCTTTCCCGCTCTCCTTGTCCCGTTCTGATGGATGAACGACGCACGTCCAGAGCAAAAGATGATAGACAGTCTTGCGCTGCATGGCGTGCAAGCCAGCGATCTCGCCCCGTCTTTGATGACGACACACACCATCGCCAATCCAGAATATGACCCTGAGGAAGCCAAAAAACAGGAAATGGAAGAGACATCGCATCCGACGGAACGAGATACGAATCCAAACCCTCCCATTCCTCCCTCGTCAGCTCCGACACCGACCACAGCTACGTTTCAGACGACCACCCGCGTCTTGGAAAATACCTCCGTTGCTTCATCATCTCTACCCGGTGTCACTACTACCCTCTCGTCTGTTGACAAGGATGTCACACTTGACATTCGATGGACCGTTTTGTGCGACCTGTTCCTCATCTTGGTCGCCGACAGCGTTTATGACGCCCGTTCTCGCGTCTTGTTAGAGAACGTCGCATTGAAACTCGGACTGGGTTGGATCGACGTCGTCAAGTTCGAGCGGCGCGTCACCGAATCGCTCGAAATCCAAGAGGGTGTCGAAAAGTTGGAAAATCAAGAGATCATCGACGGATCTTCCAAAGCTGCCCGGAAAAAGCGATATGTGATGATGGGTCTCGCAACGTTGGGTATGCGACCAGTTGAGCATACGCATTTATTGCGATTGGCTAATCGTGCTTCTCAGGGGGCGGTCTTGTCATCGGGTTGTCAGCTGGGTTGTTGGCACCTGTCATCGGAGCAGGCCTTGGTGCTGCGCTCACCACTGTCGGCATATCAGGAACGACAGGCTTCCTCGCGGGCGCAGGAGGTGCTGCAGTGATTACGACAGGTGGTGTCCTGACGGGCTCTGGCATCGCCGCACGTGGTATGGCCAGACGGACTCGAAGTGTGAGGACATTTGATGTACTTCCACTCCATAATAACAAGCGCGTCAGTTGCATATTAACGGTGCCTGGGTATGGTCGACGCTTTCTTCTCCTTGACCCCGCTCATACGTTTGTAGGTTCATGAGTGGCAAGATAGATGATGTTCGACTGCCTTTCAGCGTGCTAGACCCTATCGTGGGAGACGTGTTCAGCGTGCTTTGGGAGCCAGAGATGATTCAAGAGACCGGAAGTGCTCTCAGGATCCTTACAAGTGAGATCCTAACTCAGCTTGGCCAGACGGTTTTACAGCATACCGCTATGACCGCGTTGATGGGTGCTTTGCAGTGGCCGATCAGTGTGTTCTCGTCATTGTGGCGTGTTTCTCGAATGATTGATGTTTGATTTCATCTAGTCCTAACGAAACTCGGCTATCTCATCGACAACCCATGGAACAACGCCCTCGATCGTGCGCGGGCAGCAGGCAGCGTGCTCGCACAGTTGCTGTTGCAGCGACATCTCGGGGTGAGACCGATCACGCTGATTGGCTTCTCGCTCGGGGCCCGTGTCATCTTTTATGCACTGCTAGAGCTCGCTAAATTAAGAGCATTCGGCATTGTGCAGGACGTCTTTATTCTTGGTGCCACGCTCACCGCCTCAACAAGCACATGGTGCAACGCGCGCAGTGCTGTGTCCGGTCGCTTCGTCAACGCGTACGCAAAGAACGACTGGGTGCTCAACTATTTGTTCCGCGCTACGAGCGGGGGCCTCAGTTCGGTAGCGGGGCTGAGACCGATAGAAGGCATACCCGGGCTGGAGAACGTGGACGTGACGGACAAGATCGCAGGACACATGAGTTACAGAACGTTCATGCCACTCATTCTAGACCAGCTGGGATTCCCTGTGACCGCAGATTACTTTGATGAACCTGTGGTGCGTGGGCCACGTGCGATGTGGCTCATTGGCATGATAATTGATGGGTGTGGCACAGGAACCCGATTTTGAAGGGGACAGAGTAATCATCCGGGAGGCTGAAGAGGCCAAGGCGCAGCAAAAGCGAGGATGGTTCTCGAGCCGGACAAAGAAGACGTCGTTTCCGTCGTCTGCTGCTTCACGACCTCCCAGCGCTACTTCGTTTGGTTCGTCGAGGCGAAAGACTTCGTCCAAATCGCGAGAAGAAGAAGAAGACGACGACCTCCCACCCCGAACGGAGGCCTTGCCTCCTCCACCCCCCACAGGCCCCGGTGACACGCCCACTTCGGCCGAGAGGCGTTCATCAGACTCCACAGCGGACCTCCCTGTCCACGCTGGTTTTGACCTGAGAGCCCTCAAACACATGATCGGAGAGGCGGCACGGCATCCCGAGCAACTCGTGGTACCGCAAGCTAAGCCAGATCAGGCCACCTCAGTACCGCCACCTACGTTACATTCTATTAATGCAGCTCCACCGCTATCGCCACCGATAAGTCAGCCTGAGACAGGTGCTGTCCACTCGGGCTCTAATGACGACGGTGTGGACGACTTGTCAGCGGCAGGCCGGAACATGCCCAATGTGCTCGACGCCACATTGAGCAGATCGCTGTCATTACATGATAGCAAGGATCAGTACAGGACGCTGGACACATCGACAAAGGAACAACAAGGGGAAGCGAAACTTTGTTCAGAGTTGAATGATGGCGGGGCCTTATCTCGACCCCCTTATCCACCCGAAATGAGCACTTGGAGGGGAGGCATTAGCAACAGGTCGGAGACCACGTTGGGGGACCCGTTTGCAGGGTCGACCGCGGGAGGGCGCTCGTTTGGGGGTTCTTCCTTTGGCTATTCCCCACAGCCGCCTCGCTCGCAAGATCGGGTGGGCACGGGGGATGCGCAGTCATCGATGTTTGCGAGCTCGCCCGGACTGTTGTTTGGATCGCCGGATGGGACCATCACGTACCAAGACTTGGAACCAGATCCGTGGCGTACGCCTACCGAATCCAGGAATACCACGGGAAATAGTCTTGGGATGAATCCTTGGTCCACGTAGTTCTTCGCGTTCTTCTCTGGCTTGGCGAGGGTGAGCACGGCATGCAGTTGTATTTTTAAAAATACGCTGTCTTTTTTCTCTTATATATCCATCTCACTCGCGAAAATGGGGGAGGGGGGGGACTGAATGCTGCGCCTAGTTCATGTCGGTTGTCGTCAGGACTGGGCACGTTGGCGTGGGCGGTTGAGGTCCACAGCAGTTGAAGCGCGCGTTGGAGGTCACGTGTGCGCTGGGCGGGCGGAGATGCACATCTCTGACCAGTGCATCTCCCGGAGACGGTCAAAGGCCGGTCGCAGGCGATAAAGCTGCTGATCTAGCGTCGAATGGAAAAGTACACGGAGAGGGCGGATTCAGTGATCCGGCGCCGTCGCAAGATCGTGGTCAGCGTCTGGCTTGGCCCGTCGACGCAGGAAAGGACGCGTAGATCGTCGTCCCCCTCCCCGTCGCTGTCGCTGTCGTCGTCGTCGTCGTCGTCGTACAGTGTCGGCCAGTGCCGTCATGTGTGATGAACAACGCACTGATGCCATGAACGTGTGTCTGTGGGGTAAACAAGAAGAAAACAGCATAAATTAAGCACGCAAAGGGTGAGAAAACCCGTGGCGGAGTGGGTTGGAATCTGCGTTATTTCTGCCATTCGAATGCGCCTGTCCAGCCCATGCGGCCCTCCAAATGGCAGAGAGGTTTTACACCGCCTGCCCAGTTGCGAACCAGGTCGCAAATAGCTAGATCGCCAAGGGTGTGATGCGACTCCTTTCTGTTTCCGCACTCGAGCCTATTTCGTGGTTCTCCCCCTTCCAGAGTCGCCTGTGCTGTCGTCCACCTCCACACGGGTGGTCGCCAAACAATAATTTTTCTTTTTTTTTCTCTTTTCCAATTTGGTCGTGACGTGCGGAGTTTGAATGTCCAAGGTGTAACGACAGGCACCACGACTGGAGCATTTCAAACTCCGCACGGCGGCAACTCCGAAGCACCACCGATTGCAATGCGAGCGTTACGTTCCGCTATTTTTTCTCGTCATGTCCATGTATAAAGACCGGCCACTCATAAGGTCTCGTACCCGGCCTTGCTGCAGCTCCACGTCCCCTGCCCTCCTTCTTCTCCTCCTCCTCCTCCTCCTCCGTCTCCTCCTTCTCCTCCTCCGTCGCTTGTCGTCCCGCTCGTTTCCCGTCTCTTCTCCCGTGGTTGACGGTGCATTACATGCGGTCGATCCTCAAGCACCCGCACCTGTCCGATCTTCATTATCACCAACAAAGCCAGCCGTTCCCGTTTGCGTCATGTGCGTCGGTTGAAGTGTCCCCCCACGTTCACTTCCCCCCCACTCCGACCCTCACATCGACCTTCATCACCCACTCTTCTGCGGTGTACGACCGCACCCCGGCGGAAGTGCCCCCTAACACCTGCGCCTTGCCCGGTCGTCACGAACGCGAGTTCGTGGACACAACTTTTCCACGTCGTACGCGTCGTCCATGGGACTTCGATGCGGAGGGTCCTCAAGGGAGTTATTTCCATCCGCGTGGGCCTGCGATCGAGCCTTCAGGTTTATCCGCCCTATTTCTCCTTCTGCGACGCGATGCCTAACGATCTCTCTCCCTACATGCGTTTGTTTGTGCTTCTTTTCTCTTGTCGTCCTGCAGACTCGGACGACTCGGACCTCGTGCGGACCCCGCCTGAGCCGACATTGTCTGGCCACTCGATCGCCGTACGGTTTGGGTATCGGGAAACGAGCAACATGATGCTCCCTTATGCCCCCACCCAACAAGAGATTGGGTCTGCGCTTTTGTTCTTGCCACATGACCCGAATGTGCCATTAAGGCCACAAAAGAGCACGCGCCGATCGCATAGCCTGGGTCGACCGCATCCAAGAGTGCCTCGTCAGGAGAGCGCCAACGGACGGATACGACAATGCAGCGATTTCGCCGCCCCGACCCTCGACTTTGAAGGGTGTCTGGGTGGCTTTTGAAGGAGTGGACCGACACGATATAGATGGTCGTGCTTTACTCGCTCCTTTGACTTTGACGCTTGACCTGACGATTTTGTGATGGAACTGATACCCCCACGCATCCAATAGTTTGTTTGTATTACGAGGTAGCCGTTCGTTCGGAAGCATAGATATAAAGTTTTTTTTTCTCATTTTTTAAAATGGACGGTCCACGTTTGTTAGGTGCCTACGGATTGTGCTGTTTGTACGCATGGAGGGGGTTGCTGCGGCGTGAAGGATGCAGACGGTGCTTTGTGGCGCACGTCTCCCGATCTTCACATGTCGGCAGTGCTTGTTGATGGACCTCGAGCATGGACCCGACCCCATCTAGTCCATTGCCGCGTTCCGTAGCGATGAGAAGTCTGATCGCAAGAGAAGTGTGTGAATGCGAACATACGCTGCCGTCAGGGAAGCCCTCGTGCACGATGCCGGGGTGAACACGGTGGACGTGAGTGCCATAATCATCTCGGATTCGTTCGACCCGGGGGAATGCGGTGGGCAGGTCAGACGTTCCGTAGTGTGTGCAACGCAAATCCATCAGTACCCGTACCCGAGTAGCGTTTGCAGCTCATCCCCTCTTTGATCGCGAGATCGCTCAGGCGGACATGAATCGAGGCATGGTGACGGGTAGACGGCGTATCCCAAGGTTCTGGTGTCGTGTCATCATACTATTCGGATGGGGGACAACTCACAAGGGACACATTGGACGCACGGGACGAGGAGTGGGTCCCTGCGATGTTGCTGGGACGACGCCAACAACGACCACTGTGGAGTCGCAGACAAATTCAATGTCGCGTTTGCCATCATGGAGGGGAGAGTCGACGTCAAACGTGCGCATGGCAATCATGACATGACAATACGTGAAGCGTGAAGAGGCATCGGTGGTAATGCCAGGGCCATCGACTCACATTAACCGACATGCGAGACTCTGCCCACATTGTCGTGGTAACCCGGATAGTTCGTTTGGGTCGGGAAGGGTATATGCGCCTCGTCGCGAATTTTGCGAGTGCGACTCTCAGGGGGTGAAAAGTCGAAAGTTCCGAGGCCAAACGAGGCGGTCAGTGCGCACGTTCCAGCTCGAAAGGAGGCGTGGGAATCACGCAATTCCATCGCCCACCCCGTCGTCTCTCTCTCTGCACTCTTTTGTTCCGCAACCACCATCACACGCCGACAACCCCCTCCCGCCTCCTCAATCGCATCCCTCCACCACAACTAACACTTATCCCGTACAGAGATGGCCCGTACCAAGGCAAGTATCTCCTTCAACGTCCCCTCGTCGTCGCCAGGCTCATCGCCTCTCGACAGCAAACCGCCCGCAAGACCACCGGAGGTGAGTGCTGTCGCCGCAGCGCGTGGTTCTCGTGACCAACTCTTGTTCAGGCAAGGCCCCCCGTAAGCAATTGGCCACCAAGGCCGCCCGTAAAACCGCTGCCGCTGTGCGTGCCAAACCCTCTTCATCCTGTCTGCGACGTCTCACGATCACGCTGTGATAGGCCGCGACTGGCGGTGTGAAGAAGCCCCACCGTTTCCGCCCTGGAACGGTCGCCCTTCGTGAAATCAGAAGGTACCAAAAGTCGACCGAGCTGCTTATCAGGAAGCTCCCCTTCCAGAGGCTTGTTCGTGAAATCGCTCAGGACTTCAAGGTGCGTGTGGTTGCAGTCCATCGTGTGACACACGGTGACGGATGCCGTCTGGGAAACAGACCGACTTGCGCTTCCAGTCATCTGCGGTGATGGCCCTGCAGGAAGCTGCGGAGGCGTACCTCGTCTCCCTCTTTGAAGACACCAACTTGGCAGCCATCCATGCCAAACGTGAGTCATATTTCCGTATTTGTTGATCCCGCGTTCACACGGCTGGTTTCATCCAGGAGTCACGATGTATGTGTCCCTTTGTCGCTGTCTCGAGGAGTTGCTAACTGCTCGCTTTGTAGCCAACCCAAGGATCTTGCCTTGGCGCGTCGTCTCAGGGGTGAGAGGGCTTAAATCACGTCCAACCAAGGTCTCTTGTTTCGTTCGACGGGTATCTTGTCTTTGTTCATTCCACGTATGTCCTCCATTTTGCCTATGATATGATACGAACGACGTAGTATTGTACGATTCGTGCCCTTGTCTTTTTTTCGAGTGGGCTGGTTCTTGTCCGTGTTCGGCACGTATTTTTATTACGAGTGTATGTGCAGAGAAAATGTAGACGAAAACTGTTTGTATCCGCCTTATGTATTGATATATACATTTGCGTTGCAGACAACATCGTGGATGCAATGACGGGACGTGTGCAAGTCGTGGCGCTGTCAGCCGGCCATGATGATGATGTTGTCTGTCGCCAGGCGACTCATCTCGTCAGAAACACGAGGAGATGCGACGGCGCCTGAGGCCTTCTAGCCCTTCTGGGGCCCCTCTGCGTCCGCGGAACATTCGTGCAGACGCACACGTACAGCACGCCATGAGAAACGGCCGTCACGGTCTCCGAGCCGTTGAGCCACGGCCCACGGGGTTTCATGTTGCGACGGAGTCCGTCGGCGAGGTCTAGACTCGGACTCGGACTCGGACTCGGACTCGGATGTCGAGAGCCGTAACCCGTGAGTATTCCGTAGGTTCTTCTCGCCTCGAGGCACGCTTGCAAAGGGGAACACGTCTCTGTCTGTCTGTCTGTCTTTCTTTTTTTTTACTTCCTCGAGGATGCCCGCCCGCCCGGCGCAACGTCATACGCAGAGTGCACGGACGTGGGGAGGATATGATATGTTGCAGCGTGCGTGTGCTCTCCAACTGACTGTACATTCGCCAACGTCGAGGGGAGGCAGCCGGGCAGGGGAGGGGGTCTCATGAGACGACTACCCTCGGTCCCGAGGTACACCCGAAAGAAAAAAAAAAAAAGAGGTTCAGACGTGCTGAACCTGTCTGTCTGTGGTCCACCATCGGCCATCACCTAAGAGTCCAGCGTAGGTATGTATGTACATATCGAAGTCGGGTCAGGACAATGCTGGGAGCCCATCTCACACACCACATGAACACACCCCCACATGCATTGTTCACGAGCCAGGCAAGAAAGGTCTTGCACTGCACAAGACAGCCATTTGGGATGTGTGGCGACATGAAAATAACAAACTTTTCTTGGATACAGCATCAGTGCAGGTTGATGTATGTACAGGCCCTAAGTTAACCAGCACTAGTGTCAGTACTTGTATCCATACATTGCCAAGATGATAAATGAGAGAAAGAAGGAAAATATATTGATTGGAGAATATTTTAAAGATAATACTTTTTTTTTTCCAATGTAGGTTTCATTCACAGTGGATGCATTTGAGCTGGAGCCAAGCTAGAAGAAGTGCTAAAACTAATATTATATTAGTATTTAGTATATATTTATCAGATAAGTTAGCTATGAAATACTTGGTAGCAAGGTATTGATTGAAGAGCATTATATTATGTGACAAAATGGATATAGTAGCTCAAAAACTATTTCAATATTCGACCATTTTTCACTAAATGTAATGGTATGTGATAATTCCTAATCCTTCTCTTAAGCTATAACTGGATGAAATAAAGTACTTGCTCTTGACTTTTTTTTATCCATCTAAGAATCAAATAATTTGACTAAGTGCCAATGAAATAGTATCCATTTCAAAATAATCACTTATTGAGATGACTTTACAGTGAGCAACAAAACTATTGCAGTATCTAATCCTAACATGATGTATATAATTTAAGTTCAGTCAACTCTGGATTACAACTCTGAAACTTTAGAGTCTAGTTGACTGGGACCTGACTTCAGCATATATATGTTATGGTGCTGACAGTGCTGAATGCAAATGTACTAAAATGACTAATTAGTGACAGTAACTTCAATCACTAGAACAGTCCCTTTTCACTTGGAGGGAAGAGCCACTAATGAGATAGTTAATGATTAAAGGTAGAGGTTACTCAGATAGGTGGCAAGGTGGTACACCATTCTAAGGAGGAGTTCTAGCACATATAATTGCATAGAACAAGCTAAAGTACTAGTACAAGCAAGGCCCCTATTTATAGGGAAAACCAGCTATGCATGGACCAAGTAACCAAGACAGGGAATATTGGAATAAGGGAAAGGCACCACTAGTGAATGAAAGATATATTCAAAGAAGGAAGTCCACTGATGCTATGGTACAAGAGTAAGTCATCAATATACAACCACATAATAGAGGTTGCCCTCAATGCATGCTAGAGAAAATATAGAGCAAAGGACAAATCATGAAATGCATGGGTAGGAAAAGAGGAAAAAGAATGAGGGTGCATGAAGAAGACCTCTTGACTTGTAACAATATACTATATCTTGCCATTTCTGTGTCAGATTTACTTAGTCTAGTATACAAATAAAGCTTACTAATCTCACAATATTTCTATATCATATCTTTTTTCTCAGTCACACTCTATCATATGTCTGAGATATGATACCTTTTGTTTACCTACCTATAGCTAACCTGTATCCATAGACTTACTCTCATACATTCTATGTCATAGACTTTGGAAGGTCAGAGGTTTGCACTTAATTACCAAGTGCAATGAAAGTTAAGTGCAATGAAAGTTAAGTGCAATGAAAGTTAAGTAGAGGACAGAGAAGAGTTGTTATGGCTCAAGTGAAGAGAATTAAGAGTAGGACTAAGTGAATGTTTAAACTAGAGTTATCAAGTACAATAAAGGAGGGGCTTATATACTAAGAGAAGATATAGCTATAAGTACTGAGTAAGATAGAATATAAAGATAGAAGCTATGCTTCTAAATAGAGTATGGGCATAAAGATAGAAATAAATTAAAACTAAATATATATATATATAATAGTTAGAAAAATATAGGAGATATTAAAGAGAGAAAAAGTCTAGAACTCTAGAATAGTGTTTTTGATGAGAATGCTCTGAAGTTCATATTCTAATATGCTAGAGTTATACTCAAGCACTGAAGTTATCTTGTAACTATATAGGATATAATAATACAGTACAGTACAAATACTTATGAGAATTTTATATATAGTAAGCTTGGAAGGATGATCAGCATGAAGCTTCTTCTCTTCAGATCTGATTTCCTGAAGTATTGTGGCCACAGTAGACTTGCCTAGGCCAGTTTAGGAAGCAATTTGGCAGCCAGAAATTTGCAAAGAAGCCAAGGAGATGATGTTATCTCTTTGAGCAGCAAAGATGGATTTCATGATGAGGGTGGGAAGAAAACAATATAATGGAAGGGTTTATATATGTGTTCTCATAATAGATTACATAACCATAACATAATAATGCATTTATCTAAAATACATAAGCACTTTGCAGCATTCTAGAAACCAATATATATGATGTAAATTAAGTCAAACAATTGTCTGAATGAGTGGCTATTTTGAAATGGCTGTTATTCAATCAGATCTCATTCAAACCTTTTGCACTATAGACCAATCTTGTAGCCAGGAGGGGGATCTTCATTTCATACACCAACAGTTTAGAGTTAGGGTTAGTAGTTATTGTGGAATATTACTGTTAGTGAAAAACATACAAACATTTGGATAATTATTTGAGCCACTGTAGCTTTGATTGGATCAAATAGAGTACAAACTCTTGGCTATAAATTTGGCTTTGGATCATGTAATTTATTTTAGTGGCTATGAAAACATTTCTATTTTAAACCACTCTAATCATTATTGCTAATATTATAAATATGGTAATTAGTATAAAATGCATCCTTCTTTAATAATTGTTATATCCCACCCAAGTCACCTTTGTGATCTCCAGTACCATTTCCACCTATCTCCAGAACTATCTCCTTACCTCTGTTACTTATCACTACTGGATGCATACTTTGACCTTTGACTCATTCTATCTAACTACATGACTTAGACATTTCTTTTGACTCCTTGATTGTTAATAACCTTTCACTTAGTTCTTAGAGTTCAGCCTGTGCTTAGCATAGCTCCAGCACTTTACACCTCCAGTGCACAGCACTGGATTCCGGTCTCCATTTTATCTGTCTTACTCATCCATTATGAATCTCCATTACTAATCCGATTCGTCCTCTATATATAAACCTGTAGTTTTGATGTTTATACTTTAGTTCAAATATCAAATAAGTCATCTCCACTTTGAGTCCAATGCTCAACCTTGACTCTCCATTCATCCTCTGCTCTTTACTCGTAACAAGGCCAGGAACTTGGCAAGAACATGACATATAAGTCCTACATCAAAGCCTTGCCCCCTAAACCTTCATCCTCCATCCATACCTCTGGTATATCCATGTGCTCATACAGCCTCTGACCCTCCAACCCAGTATCACTCCTTCAGACTTGATTTGGAGAACCTGGACTTGATAGTATATTCAAACTCAAACTTGTCAAGTTCTTTACAATATGACCACCCACACCATTCACGTATCTACACTCCAAACCACCTTTGGCAGCTCCTAAACCATTCCAGGTGAGTTCATCAGCCTTACCACTCATGCTGCTCCTTCCACCTCCACTGGCCATAGGAGAACTCTTTCTCTGCTCACCCTCCTCCCCTCCTGCTTCGAAGATCTACCTTGGGATGACAAAGAACTCTACAATGAGTGTTCCAGAAATCTGCCCCCTAGATGCAGGACAGAAGGTAGAGGCGACAGCAGAGATGACAGAGATGAGCCCAGCGACAGCTTGGATGACTCAGACCAGAGCTCGTCCCATGATGAACCCGATAATATCATAGACAAAGAAAACCAGGCCAACAATGTCCCCTTAGGGTATGAACCCCTTAATGGCCTTGTTAATGCCATCCATACCTTAGTCCACTCCTTCCGCCAGAAGAATCCCACCGACACCAAGATAAAGGTCCGCAAACTGGACACCTTCAATGGGTCCAATCCAAAAAAACTTCATCTCTTTGTTGTCCAATGTGAAATCAACTTTCAAGTGAACCCTAAGACATTCAGAAGGGATTGCACCAAAGTCACATTTGCGCAATCTTACTTGAAAGGGATGGCACTCAACTACTTTAAGCTGGACCTGCTTGGAGATGAACCTCTGGAGCAATGTCTGCTTTGGATGTATGATTGGCTGGTGTTCCTCTATGAACTCCAGGCCAATTTTGGCCCCCACGACCCTATCGCTGAGGCAGAAGCTCAACTGGAGCAAGTATGGATGTGCAAGAATCAGTGGATCAACAAGTACATTGTAGAATGGAACTGACTTGCAAACCAAGTCTGCGAATAGGGACCTGGTGCCCTCTGCCAGAGTTTCTACAATGGACTTCTGGACTACATCAAGGACGAAATCGCTTGTCAGAGCAAGCCTGACACAATCCACACCATGCACACTCTTGTGCAACAAGTTGACCAAAGGTACTGGGAGTGAAAAGAAGAAGTTGCTCAGGCAACCAGATCCTCCAGATCGAATACTGGTAATCAGTCATCCTCAAAGACTCCTGGCTCCACACTAACATTCACATCTGCATCTTCCAACTCCAGTGGCAAGTCCGTCAAGAACTCTAAGCCTAAGGGAAAGGCTGTCGCCACCTCCGCTCCCAAATCCAACATATCTTTGAAGCTAGGCAAGGATGGCAAGCTCACCGCTGCCAAACACAAACACCACTTTGACTTCAAGCTTTGCATGTTCTGCAGTCTTGACAGCCACATAGCCAAGGACTGCCTGAAGTCTTCTTCGAAGGCTTCTAAAGCCCGTGTGGTCCAGACCACAACTCCGGGAGGCAAACTGGACCACTCTAAGAAGTCAGAAAAATAGTCCACAACCTTTGTGACTTCACACAGACTGGAGGTTGCATTGAAGCCAACTGTGCACCAAAGAAGATCTGACTCAATGCATCTGCTCTCTCAAATCCCAGATTGCTCATGCCCACAATCTCTTTGATATCATATAACATCCCTTCGTTTCCTGCACTCATAGATTCCAGATCTTCTGACTGTTTTATAGATTCTTCATTTGCCAATAAACATAATCTCCAACCATACTCCGTATCTCCACTCGTTCTTCAACTCTTCAATGGAACTATCAACTCCACCATCACTCAGGCTCTTGACCTCTCCATCCACTTCGAAACTAGTGACATCACTCCAATGACATTCTACATTACTCCATTGGATGGCTCCTGCTCTCTTGTTTTAGGACATAACTGATACAACTCTAAACCAGAGAGCGTCTTACTTGAGGGTAAGCTTTGGTTGTTTGTAAGTCACAATGGGTGTGAATGGAGTAGTGGGCTTGTGAAGGTGTCTATGTTATCCCTTGCTATGGCTAGCTAGTAGAGGGGAGAACACCAAGAGAACAAGCTGAGAGCTTCAGTATTGTCCTCTGGCCTATATATACTATCCTAATGTACAGCCACCTGGGCATGGACCAACTATCTAAGTATGGTAATTGTCCTGCTATGGTCAAACCCTAAGCCCTTATCAATGTCTCATGGTGACAGCAATTAGCAATCCTGTGCTGCCACAGTGGAGATTAACTGCCATCTCCTGTGTGGTACCTTCTATCAAAGAAGAGAAGAGAAGCATCTGGAAAGATCCAGATGGGCAGAAATTAAAGGGTGCTGGGTCAGAGCGCAAATGAAGAGCAGAAGTGAGAAGAGACCCAAATAGGAAACTAGTTCCTGCACCTTAGGAGTACAATAGATTTCTGAATCTACTGCCAAGAGTGACAGGTGATGATATAGGCCATACTTCATTATCTGTGCTCTGTCTAGATGGTCTTTGGACTCTTTAATACCTAGCATCTCCTGGTGTCATCACATGACTGATCATGTGGACTGTGAATGAAGTAAACGTGTCCATGCACAGAGTGAAAAGAAAGGAAAAGAAATAAATTATATGTTACCTTGGGCAACTAGTGCCCATGCAACATGACCGTAATACTACCCCCCTCCTAAGGCTCAGATTTCCAGATGAGCCAGGCACACATAGAGCACTGGCCATATCCAAGACATTGAAAGGGAGGCCCTGCTCCGGCAGATCCATATAAAAGTCCATCCAATGAAATAGCTAGAGAAAGTCCAGTGGGTTGATTGCGAGCAACCGAGGGGTGGAGGGATGGGCATGGTGGAAAGCCTTTAGTGCATCCTGTGCATTACTGAGGTTCTTAGTAGGCTCCCAAGTCCTATTCTCATCCCCAAAACCCTTCCAGTGGACTAAATATTCCAAGCATGTCCCATTCTGGTGGCTAGCCACCAAATAATCTACTTTCTACTCGAAGTCTCTATCTTTGGTTATAACAACCGGGCCCGGGCATTGAGGGACTTGCCCCTCGAGACGTTCTTTGTAGGGTTTCACCTGGGAAACATTGACCATAGGGTGGATTCGTAGCATCTTTGGTAGTAATAATGTAACTGCATTTGGGCCTGCTAGGGCCGTAATTTTGTAAGGCCCTAGCCAATGCTCAGTCAATTTCTTTGAAGCTCTTGTGAGCCTCAAATTCTCTATGGAGAGTCAGACTAGCTGGCTGACTTCATAAATAGGGGCATCAGAACGATGCTTGTCCACCTGTTTTTTCATCCTCTTCTGTGCTTGCAGGAGGTTGTTTTGCACTTCTTCCAAGGTGATGGAGAACTCATCCACTATGGAGGCCATACTACTTCTGGCAATGGCTTTAGTGCCCAATTGCATTGGATAAGTATGGATGAGAGAAAATGGAGTCTTCCATGTAGTGGAAGAGATCTTGGAATTCATGCTGTATTGCACGATCAGAAGCCAGTCTGACCATTCTTCTTGATAGTCAAAGCAATACATCCTCAAAAACTTCCTGATCTCCCAATTTGCGACTTCTGATTGCCCGTCTGTCTGCGGGTGGAAGGCAGTCAAGAGATGCATCTTGATGCTGAGTTGCTTATTAATACATTGCATCATCTATGATGCAAACTGCAGATCTTGGTCCATAGTTATTGATTTTGAAAGGCCATAATGCTTTCAGATGTGTTTTATAAATAACTTGGCCATATCAATGGCACTGATTGCCTTGGTGCAGGAGATCAGCTCAACTTCCTTGCTGAACTGGTCAACCACTGTTAAGATGGCGTTGAATCCATGAGAGAGGGGGAGGTCGATAATGAAGTCTGCTGTCATGTCCTCTCATGGACTGGATGAAACCAGTAAAGAAATAAGCCTGCTGACTGGTGTGGCATCTGTTCCCTTAAACCGCTGGCATGTATCACATCTAGTGATGTAATCTTTGATGAGGATGGCAAGATCAGGCCACCAATAATTATGTTGTAATGCCTTAAGCGTCTTTTCTTGTCCTGGATGCCCCATAATGGGCATGTTATGATGCTTCTGGATAACTTCCATCTGAAGTGGTAATGATTCAGGGACATAAATTCTTCTGTGGTGGTTGCTGAGGCAGCCATTGTGCTCCTCTTGGATTTCCCACTTTCTTTCGAGTTCTCTTATGTCCCTTTCATGTAACTTGCACGTCTTCAGAAATATTTTATGTCTAAGTTGGGCCCCTTCATCCATAATTGAGAGCTTGCCCTCATAAGGGGTTGCTCTAATCTTGTCCAGGGAAATAACGATTATCCCTTTATTATCTTCCTCAATCCCTTTAACATGATCTAGGTGACGACTTAATGTGTCAGCTTTTGCCATCGAGGCACTGGGTTTGTACACCCATACCATGTTGAATCAAGTAAGATACTGCACCCACCATGCTTGGCAGCGATTTAAATCTTGGCATGTTATAAAGAACCTTAAATTATTGTGGTCATTCCAGACCTCAAACGGTAACTTGACACCTTCTAGGTAATGCCGCCATTACTCTAGCACTTGGATAACGCTCAGCATCTCCTTGTCAGCAATGGGGTAGTTCCGTTCTTTCAGAGTCATAGAGTGGCTAGAATATGCCACTGGATGCCACTTGTCTTCTTTTAATATGCTTAAAACAGCTCCAGTAGCATAATCTGAGGAATCATTTTCTATGCGGAATTAACAATCAATGTCAGAATAGGCAAGGACAGGCATGGTAGTGAAGGCCTGCTTCAACATGTCAAAGGCATGTTGACACGGCTCGTCCCATAGGAAGGCTTTATCCTTCTTTGTCAGGTCATGGAGTGGTCTAGCCACCTTGCTATAATTGGAGATGAATTTACAATAGAAGTTTGCCAATCCTAGGAAACTTCTGATATCCTTAACTTTTGTGGGAACTAGCCATTTCATAATGGCATCAATCTTGACTGGGTCCATCTTTATCCCTTCTGGAGAAATGATCATTCCCAAGAAGTCTACCTCTTTAATGTGGAAGAAGCACTTTTCTGATTTTACAAATAAATTGTTTTCTTCAAGACATCTGAGGACTTCTAACATGATTCAGTTGTGTTCTTCTTGGTCATCTGTTTTTGTAAATATCATAATGTCATTGATATAGACAATGCAGACATCATCCATATCAGTAAAGATCTTGTTCATCATCATCTGAAAGGTGGCAGGGGAGTTGCAAAGTCCGAAATACATCACAAGCGGCTCAAACACTTCTTTAAATGTGATGAAGGCCACTTTCCATTCATCACTCTTGCAAATTCGGATGTTGTTGTAACCCCACCTGAGATCCATTTTGGTAAATAGTTTTGCTCCTCTTAGCTTATCCTGATACAACCCTAAACCAGAGAGCATCTCACTTGAAGGTAAGCTTGGGTGTTCATAGATCGCAGTGGGTGTGAATGGAGTAAAGAGGCTTGTGAGGTGCCTATGTTATCCCTTGCTAAGACTAGCTAGTAGAGGGGAGAACACCAAGAGAACAAGCTGAGGGCTTCAGCATTGCTCCCTGGCCTTTATATACTATTCTAATGTACAGCCACCTGGGCACGGACCAGCTACCCTAATATGGTAGATCTCCTACTATGGTTAAACCCTTGACCCTTATCTATGCCTCATGGCGACAGTGATCAGCAATCCTGTGCTGCCACAGTGGAGATTAACTGCCACCTCCTGTGTGGTGTCTTCTATCAAAGAAGAGAAGAGAAGCATCTGGAAAGATCTGGATGGGTAGAAATGAAAGGGCGCTGGGTTAGGGTGCAAATAAAGAGCAGAAATGAAATAAACCCAAACAGGAAACTAGTTCCCACGCATTAGGAGCGCAATAGATTCCAGAACCTACTGCCAAGGGCGACAGGTGACAGCAAAGGCCGTACTTCGTTACCTGTGCTCTGTCTAGGTGGTCTTTGGACTCTTTAATACCTAGCTCTCCTGGCATCATCACGTGACTAGTCACATGGACTGTGAATGAAGTAAATGTGTCTGGGCATGAAGGGAAGAAAATAAAATAAAATAAAAAGATACCCATAGTGTGACGTGACTATAACACTACCCCCCACCTAAGGCTCAGATTCCCAGATAAGCCAGGCGCTCATGGAGCACTGGGGAAATCCAAGACGTTGAAAGGGAGGCCCTGCTCTGGCAGGTTGGTAAGAAAATCTGATCTGTCAAATAAAAGGAGAAAGTCCATTGGGTCAATCATGAGCGACTGAGGGGTGGAGGGATGGGCATGGTGGAAAGCCTTTAGTGCATCCTTCGCATTACCGAGGTTCTTGGTAGGTTCCCAAGTCCTATCCTCATCCCCAAAACCCTTTCAGTGGACTAAATATTCCAAACATGTCCTGTTCTGGCGGCTAGCCACCAAATAGTCTACTTCCCACTCGAAGTCTCTGTCCTCAGTAACAATAACCAGGCCTGGGCGTCGAGGGACTTGCCCCTCAAGACATTTCTTATAGGATTTCACCCGGGAAACATTGACTGTAGGGTGGATTTGTAGCATCTTTGGTAGTAATAACATAACCACATTGGGGCCTGCTAGGGTGGTGATCTTGTATAGCCCTAGCCAACACTTAGTCAATTTCTTTGAAGCTCTTGTGAGCCTCAAGTTCTCTGTAGAGAGCCAGACTAGCTGGCCAACTTCATAAATAGGGGCATTGGAACGATGCTTGTCCGCCTATTTTTTCATTTTCTCCTGAGCTTGCAGGAGGTTGTGGCACACTTCTTCCAAGATTGCGGAGAACTCATCTGCTGCAGGGGCCGTACTACTTCCGGTGACAGCTTCGGTGCCCAACTGCATTGAATAAGTATGGGTAAGGGAAAATGGAGTCTTCTTCATAGAAGAAGATACCTTGGAATTCATGCTATACTATGCAATCGGAAGCCAGTCTGACCATTCTTCCTGGTAGTCAAAGCAATACATTCTCAAAAACTTCCCGATCTCTCAATTAGTGACTTCCGATTGCCCGTCTGTTTGCAGGTGGAAGGCAGTTGAGAGATGCATTTCGATGCCGAGTTGTTTATTAATACTTTGCATCACCTGTGATGTGAACTGCGGACCTCAATCCATAGTTATGGATTTTGAAAGGCCGTAATGCTTCCAAACGTGTTGCATAAATAATTTGGCCATATCAATGGCACTAATTGCCTTAGTGCATGGGATCAGCTTGACTTCCTTGCTGAACCAGTCAACCACCATCAAGATGGCATCAAACCTGTGAGAGAGGGGGAGGTCGGTAATGAAGTCTGCTGTAATGTTCTCCCATGAACCAGACGGAACCGGTAGAGGAATGAGCCTGCTGGCTGGTGTGGCACCTGTTCCCTTGAACTGTTGGCATGTGTCGCATCTAGCGATATAGTCTCTGACAAAAGTGGCAAGACCAGGCCACCAATAATTACGTTGTAATGCTTCAAGCGTCTTTTCTTGTTCTGGATGCCCCATAATGGGCATATCGTGGTGCTTCCGGACTACTTCCATCCAAAGCAGCAATGATTTGGGGATGTATACTCTGCCATGGCAGTTACTGAGGCAGCCGTCATGCTCCTTCTGGATTCCCCACTTCCTTTCGAGTTCTCTTATGTTCCTTTCACAAAGCTTGCATGTTTCTAGAAATATTTTATGACGAAGCTGTACCCCTTCATCAGTAATTGAGAGCGTGCCCTCTAGGGAGGTTGCTCTAATCTTGTCCAGGGAAATAACAATTATTCCTTTATTATCTTTCTCGATTCCTTCGGTGTGATCCAGGTGATAACTTAATGCGTCAGCCTTCGCCATTGAGGTGCCAGGCTTGTACACCCACACCATATTGAATCGAGTAAGATATTGCGCCCACTGTGCTTGGCAGCGATTCAAATCTTGGCATGTCATGACAAACCTTAAATTATTGTGGTCATTCCAGACCTCGAACGGTAGCTTGGCTCCTTCTAGGTAATGCCACCATTGCTCTAGTGCTTGGATGATGCCCAGCATTTCCTTATCAGCAATGGGGTAGTTCCATTCTTCCAGGGTCATGGAGTGGCTGGAGTATGCCACTGAATGCCACTTATCTCCTTTTAGTATACTTAAAACAGCCCCGGTTGCATAGTCCGAGGAATTGCTTTCTATACAGAATTGACAGTCAATGTCAGGATAAGCAAGGATGGGTGTGGTGGTGAAGGCTTACTTCAACATGTCGAAGGCATGCTGACATGCTTCATCCCATAGAAAGGCTTTATCCTTTTTCATCAGGTCATGGAGTGGCCTAGCCACCTTACTGTAATTGGATATGAACCTGCGATAGAAGTTGGCCAATCCAAGGAAGCTTTGCATGTCCCTTACTTTTGTAGGGACCGGCCATTTCATTATGGCGTCAACCTTAGCTGGGTCCATCTTTATCCCTTCCGGAGAAACGATCATCCCCAGGAAGTCTATCTCTTTGACATGGAAGAAACACTTTTCTGGTTTCACAAATAAATCATTTTCTTCAAGGCATCTGAGGACTTCTAGCATGATTCGATCATGTTCTTCCTGGTTATCTGTTTTTGTAAATATCATGATGTCATTAATATAGACAACACAGACATCATCCATATTGGCAAAGATCTTGTTCATCATCACCTGGAAGGTGGCAGGGGAGTTGCAAACTCTGAAGTACATCACAAGCAGCTCGAATGCTCCTTTGAACGTAACGAAGACTGCTTTCCATTCGTCACCCTCGCGGATCTGGATATTGTTGTACCTCCATCTGAGATCCATTTTTGTAAATAGCTTCGCTCCTTTTAGTTTGTCCACTAGTTAGGATATTAGTGGAAGTGGGTAATTATTCTTGACGGTGTGCTCGTTAAGATAGCAGTAATCCTGTACCATATGCTTTTTGCCGTCTTTCTTTGGAACAAAGAAGACTGGAGAGGTTTGCAGCGACTTCGAGGGCCATATGTACCCCTTAGCTAGCTGGTCATCTAGAAAAGCTTTGACTTCTTCTTGTTCCATTACCAATAAAGAGATGAGTCAACCTTTCTTAGGATTAAACATTTCTTTGAGATTGATTCTGTGATCCCATGGTTTCCTGATAGGCATGCGTTCGCTTTCCTTTTTTGAAAACTGTCCAAAATACTTCTTGTATTCATGGGGAACCAGTTTCTCAACCATCTTTTCCCTTTTTGGTTCTTGCGCTTCTAGCGCTTTTATGGTGGCATGAACTTGGTATTGGAAATCCTCTTCCTCCTTCTCTAGGATGCGAAGTAGCACTGGCTTATCCTGTAAGTGATGGCAGTGTCGAGGGCAGCGAGTCATTTTCACCGTTCCCTTTGACCAGTCTATTTTGGGGTTGTGACGTTTTAACCATTCATATCCCAGAATGAATTGGTTCTTCCCCAAATCTGTCACTTCTACCATTATCTTTTCTCGGTGTCCCTGGAATTCCAATACTAATTCGGCAGTGTGTGTGATGCTGCCTGCCAAGTTCTTTGTTCTGTCCATGTTGTACACGGGTATCTCATGGCAGAGTTTCACCAAAGGAAGTCTGACATCATCAGCCCATTTTTGGTCCACAAATACTGCATTGGCCCCGCTATCTAGCAGTGCTTCTGCTCTTATGTAGTTCTTTTCGGACCTTTTATTGTAGGGTGCGATGTGAATGTTGAGAAGTATCTCCTTATCGATTTTTAGGTTCCTAACAAAAATATCATCTAGGAAAATGATGTTTTGCTTTGGATGAAGAAAAGAGGAATTAAGCCCAGGTTTATCGCCCCTGGCGAGCCCCATAGGGGACCCCTCTGACAGCTGTGTAAATTCTTCTTTTTCCGTTTCCTCAGTTGGTTCTACTGAGAGGTTGGAATACCTATTCGGTGATGCGCCTTTGGGACTTCCAGGGTCCTTCAGGCACAGTCTTTTCCCTTATTGGTGAGGCCTTCATAGTCTCTAAACCAGGCCTGCACTTCTTCAAAGTTCATTTCCCTTACCATTTTGGGTAAGGGGCGTTTGGAGGGGTCAACCTCCTTTCCTTTGGATTCCCGGTCTGGTCTAGGGGTAGTGGACTTACCAGCACTTCGGACCAAAGCCAAAGATGCCGTGCCCGCATCAGTGTTCTCTTCTTCGTCCAAGGGGATTTCTTCCCATCAGACGACCTTCCTCATCTTTCAGTTAGAGGGGGTGGTCAGAGCCCATGGCTTCCTCTTGGAGTAGACATTCCAGTGTCTGCCTCCAAGGAAATGGCACTCCAGACATTTTTCAATGGGGTTGGTGCATTGTTTGGACCAATGGCCTGTCTGTCCGCAGTTGAAGCAGACCTCTCTTCCATCTCCTTGTGGTTTTGATGGGCGTCTTTCTGCCACATCAATATCCATTGCATTTGAATCATGCCTTGGGGCTCCTGAGTTTCTCTGCACTCCCCTTGAGAGAAGCTTCATCAGGTCTTCCCTCTCTCCTTGAATTTGGAGTTCTTCCATAAACTCCTCGAGATCCTTGGGGTAACTCTTAGCCCAATGGTATCTCTTTACAATTCCTTGATCTGCATGTTTGTACAGCAGATCGATGCATTGATCAATGGGTAGCGCAGCTATCAATTGATGAGATTTGAACTTGGTTAGGAAAGAGATCATATCACTCCTTCCTTGCGTAAGGGTGAGCAGCTGCTGTTTGTGCCACTCCTTGTTATTTACTGGCCTGAAGTTTGCCAGCATTATCTTTTCGAATGCCTCTCAGGCCGGCCAGCCTACCATTGCTGCTGCCTGGCTTATTGTCATAGCAAGGTGGGCGGCATCTCCTTTAGTCATCCTGGAGACCATGGCTTTCACCACAGTTTCGCCTGGGAGGGCGGAGGAATTCTCATCCTTCCATATGAGCACCTTGGCCCACCATTCATTAAAGGTGCGTCCCCTTTGACCTTCAAAGGTTCCAGGGTCTGCGATTACTTTTGACAACTTGGGCGCACTAGGCCCTGCGGTTGCCCTGCCAGTCACTGTCAGTCTGGCGGAGAGGGTTCTTACTTGGCTGACAAGGGTACCGACTGTTGCTTCGAGGTCTTTAATTTTACTGGCTGCTATAACGAGCCAGTTGCTTTCTTGGGTGACCCTTGTTTTTGCCTGGGCCAGGCGGGTAATAAGGTTTGCCTTCTCGCCTTCTACATCGGTGAGGTAATTTCTGAGTTCCACTACCAATCATGCCCAATCGTAGGTTCTGGCTGCAAGTTGGGAGATGATGGCAGTAAGGTTGGCAGGCAGCAACATTATTATTGGTTTTTTAAGAGTACTTTACTTTTTTTAATGGTCTCAACCAGATCCTGGATCCTAGCGGGGTCTGTCTACTGATTTCTTTCTCGTATTCCCTCCTAGTTCTTTTCTTAGATGCTGGGGCTTCCTGCACTGGTTCTGGTTCTAATGAGGGCGTGTGAGAGTTGGTACCTGGCATGAATGGGCGTTCTTCCAGGGTGGGGATTGAGTGGGCGGAGGATAAAGGGGAGCTCCCGAATATCCAGTCTAACTCCTGCTGGTGGCGGAAGAGGTTCCACTCGTAGTCCAACCACTTGTCATCGAGGTAGGGATCCACTGCTAGGGGCGGTGGGTGGGAAGGCCACAGAGATGATGAGGGTGAGACGGTTGAGCTGATGGATGGCCCTTTGATCTCTTCTTGATGAAAGTAAAGCACGGGGTCTGCTGACAATGCACTGCTGGTAAGGTCTCTGGGGTTGTTCTCTACCCAGGTACCGGAAAACCCGACTTCTGGCTGCTCTAAATAGCCCCAGAAGGCTTCTTCAAATTGCCTCTCTGACTCTGCCTGACATTCTCTCGTCAGGTAGTCTGCTAGCTCCTCTAATTGTACTACTGGGAGGTCTAAGTCTCCTTGGTCGTTTGTATCTTCTACTACTACCCGATTGGCTACTAAGAAACGGTATACAATCTGTAGGGCTAGGGGGAGAGCAAAGGGTACAGACGGCACTTGATGCCTATAAGAGGAAGGTGGCTGTGCAAGCGTCCACTTGAAACTTACTTCTTCCTAGGTGATGAGGCTAGGAAGTGCGAGGTACGAACGTTAGGAGCTTGTTCTAATGATACAACCCTAAACCAGAGAGCATCTTACTTGAAGGTAAGCTTGGGTGTTCGTAGGTCGCGGTGGGTGTGAATGGAGTAAAGGGGCTTGTGAGGTGCCTATGTTATCCCTTGCTAAGACTAGCTAGTAGAGGGGAGAACACCAAGAGAACAAGCTGAGGGCTTCAGTGTTGCTCCCTGGCCTTTATATACTATTCTAATGTACAGCCACCTGGGCACAGACCAGCTACCCTAATATGGTAGATCTCCTACTATGGTCAAACCCTTGACCCTTATCTATGCCTCATGGCGATGGCGATTAGCAATCCTGTGCTGCCACAGCAGAGATTAACTGCCACCTCCTGTGTGGCGTTTTCTATCAAAGAAGAGAAGAGAAGCATCTGGAAAGATCCAGATGGGCGGAAATGAAAGGGCACTGGATTAGGGTGCAAATGAAGAGCAGAAATGAAATAAACCCAAACAGGAAACTAGTTCCCACGCATTAGGAGCGCAATAGATTCCAGAACCTACTGCCAAGGGTGACAGATGACGGCAAAGGCCGTACTTCGTTACCTATGCTCTGTCTAGGTGGTCTTTGGACTCTTTAATACCTAGCTCTCCTGGCGTTATCATGTGACTAGTCACATGGACTGCGAATAAAGTAAATGTGTCCAGACATGAAGGGAAGAAAAGAAAAGAAAATAAAAAGATACCCGTAGTGTGACGTGACCGTAACATATCCACTAATTAGGAAATCAGCAGGAGTGGATAGTTATTTTTGATGGTATGCTCATTAAGATAACGGTAATTCTGTACCATGTGCTTCTTGTCATCTTTCTTTGGGACAAAGAAGACTGGGGAGGTTTGTGGTGATTTTGAAGGCCATATATACCTCTTAGCCAGCTAATCATCTAGAAAAGCTTTGACTTCTTCTTGCTCCATTACTGATAGGGGGATGAGACAACCCTTCTTTGGGTTAAACATTTCTTTTAGGTTGATCCCATGGTTCCATGGCTTTCTGATGGGCATGCGCTCACTTTTCTTTTTTGAGAACTGTCCAAAATACTTCTTGTATTCTTGAGAAACCAGTTCCTCAATTGTCTTCTCCTTCTTTGATTCTTACACTTCTAGCGCTTTTATGGTGGCATGAATTTGGTACTGGAAGTCTTCTTCTTCCTTTTCCAAAAGGCGGAGTAACACTGGCTTATCCTATAAGCGATGGCAGTGTCAGGGACAGCAAGTCATTTTCACTGTGCCCTTCGACCAATCTATTTTGGGATTGTGATGTTTCAACCATTCATAATCTAAGATGAATTGGTTTTTGCCCAAATCCATTACTTCTACCATTATCTTTTCTTGGTGTCCTTGGAATTCCAGTACTAGTTCCACAGTATGTGTAATGCTGCCTGCCAAATTCTTTGTTCCATCCATGTTATAGACTGATATCTCGTGGCAGAGTTTTACCAAAGGGAGTTTGATGTCATCAGCTCATTTTCAGTCCACAAATACTGTGTTTGCTCCACTATTCAGAAGGGCTTTGACTCTTATATAATTCTTTTTGCACCTTTCTATATAGGGGGCGATGCAAATATTAAGAAGTATTTCTTTGTCGACTTTTAGATTCCTAATAAAGATATTATCTGGGAAAATGACATTTTGCTTTGAAGGAGGATAGGGGTTTAAAAAGGAATTAAGCCCAGGTTTAATGTTCCTGGCAAGCCTTTGTGGGGTCCCCTCTAATGGCTGATTTAGATTAATTGCCTCCATTTCTTCGGTTTCTTCTACCAAAAGATTGGAGTACCTGTTAGATGATATGCCTTTGGGGCTTCCAGGGCCCTTCAGACATGGCCTTTTCCCTTCCCAGCGAGACCTTCAGACATGGCCTTTTCCCTTCCTGGTGAGACCTTCATAGTCTCTGAACCAGGCCCAGGCTTCTTCAAAGTTCATTTCCCCTACCATCTTTGGCAAGGGTCATTTAGAGGGATTTACCTCCTTTTCTTTGTTTTCCCAGCTTGGTCTGGGTGTAGTGGACTTACCCACCCCTCTGACTACTGCCAAAGAGGTGGTGCCCATTTCTTCTTCTTCTTCTTCATCCAAGGGGACTTCCTCCCAATGGATGACCTTCCTCATTTTCCTACTGGGGGTGGTAGGAGTGCGAGGTTTCCATTGTGAGCAGACATTCTGGTGTCCACCCTCAATGAAACCACATTTGGTACACTTTTTCAAGGGATCTCCTCGAATTTTGGGGACCTTACAATCCTTGGAGAAATGCCCCTGTTTCCCACAGTTATAGCAGATGTACTTTGTTTTATCGAATACTGGCTATGTTCAGGTGGCATTGATATCCATAGCGTTTGGGGTTGCACCTTGGATTCTCTGAGTTCCTCTATGCTCCCCTGGTAAAAAGCTTCATCAAGTCTTCTCTTTCTCCTTGGATGCGGAGTTCCTCAACAAACTCCTCAAGATCATCTGAATAACTCTTGGCCTGAATGTACCTTTTTACAATTCCTTGATCTGCATGTTTGAACAGCAGATCTATACATTGGTCAACTGGAAGCACTGCTACCAGTTGGTGGGACTTGAACTTTGTAAAGAAGGAGGTCATATCCCCTCTTTCTTGTATGAGGGTGAGCAGCTGTTGTTTGTGCCACTCTTTGTCATTTACTAGTCTGAAATTGGCCAGCATCATCTTTTTGAAGGCCTCCCAGACTGGCCATGAGCCCACCAAGGCTGACACCTGGCTTATTGTTTGTGCAAGGTGGGCTGCATCACCTTTGATCATTCTGGACACCACAGCCTTTACTGTGGTTTCTCCTGGAAGGGTGGTGGCATTCTCTGTTTTCCACATGAGAACTTTCAACCACCACTCATTGAAGATGCAACCCCTTTGACCCTCAAAGTTCCCAGGGTCTACGATAATCTTAGACAACTTGGGCACACTAGGCCCTGCTGCTCCACCACCAGTCACTGTCAGTCTGGCAGCGAGGGTTCTTACTTGACCAACTAGGGTGTCAACTGTTGCTTCGAGATCTTTTATCTTTTCAGTGGCAATGATGAGCCAGTTGCTTTCTTGGGTCACCCTTGCTTCTGCCTGGGCCAGGCAGTTAATTAAATTTTCTTTCTCACCTTCTACTCCAGTGAGGTAGTTTCCTAACTCTATCACCAATCTTGCCCAATCATCGGTTCTGGCTGCAAGTTGGGAGATGATGTTGGTGAGTTCTTGAGGTAGTGATATTGTTATTCTTGCTTTAGAAGTACTTTACTTTCTTTGTGGGTCTCAACCAGATTCTAGATCCTAAGGGGCTCTGTCTACTAATCTCTTTCTCATATTCCCTCCTATTTCTTTTCTTTGGCGCTGGGGGCTTCTGCACCAGTTCTGGCTCTAATGAGGGTGTGCGAGAGTTGATATCCGGCATGAATAGGTGAGTGTCTAGGCCAGGTGTTGAGTGGGCAGAGAATAAAGGGGATACCCCAAAGACTCTGTCTAGCTCTTGTTGGTGGTGGAAGAGATTCCACTCAATTTCCAGCCACTCGTCGTTGAGGTAAGGATCTAGTGCTTGTTGCGGCAGGAGGAAATGCTGCGGGGTGGGTGAGTGTGAGTTGATTGAGCCGCTGGACAGCCCTTCAATCTCTTCTTGTCGAAAGTAAAGCACAGGGTCTACTGACAGTGCACTGCTGGCGAGGTCTCTAGGGTTGTTCTTGACCCAGGTACCTGAGAATCTGACTTCTGGTTGCTCTAAATAGCCCCAGAAATCTTCTTTGAACTACCTTTCTAAACCCTCCTGACGTTCTCTCATCAGATGCTCTACTAGTTTCTGTAACTGTACTATGGGGAGATCTAGGTTGCCTTGGTTGTTTGAGTCTTCTACTACTACCCGATTGACTACTAGATAACGGTATACAATTTGTAGGGCTAGGGGGAGGATAGAGGGTATGGACGGCACTTGATACCTGTAAGAGGAATGCAGCTGTGTGGGCATCCACTTGAAACTTACTTCTTCCTAGTTGATGAGGCTAGGAAGGGCGAGGTACGAATGTAAGAGCTTGTTCTAATGATACAACCCTAAATCAGAGAGCGTCTCACTTGAGAGTAAGCTTTGGTTGTTCATAAGTCATGATGGGTGTGAATGGAGTAGTGGGCTTGTGGAGGTGCCTATGTTATCCCTTGCTATGGCTAGCTAGTGGAGGGGAGAACACCAAGAGAACAAGCTGAGAGCTTCAGCATTGTCCTCTGGCCTATATATACTATCCTAATGTATAGCCATCTGGGCACAGACCAACTATCTAAGTATGGTAATTGTCCTGCTATGGTCAAACCCTAAGCCCTTATCAATGCCTCATGGTGATGGCGATCAGCAATTCTGTGCTGCCACAGTGGAGATTAACTGCCACCTCCTGTATGGCGCCTTCTATCAAAGAAGAGAAGAGAAGCATCTGGAAAGATCTGGATGGGCAGAAATTAAAGGGTGCTGGGTCAGGGTACAAATGAAGAGTGGAAGTGAGAAGAGACCCAAACAAGAAACTAGTTCCCGTGCCTTAGGAGTGCAATAGATTCCCAAATCTACTGCCAAGGGCAACAGGTGACGGCATAGGCCATACTTTGTTACCTGTGGTCTGTCTAGATGGTCTTTGGACTCTTTAATATCTAGTGTCTCCTGGCATCATCACGTGACTGATCACATGGACTGCAAGTGAAGTAAATGCATCCATGTGCAGGATGAAAAGAAAGGAAAAGAAATAAATTATATGTTACCTTGGGCAACTAGTGCTCATGCAACATGACTGTAACAATAACTGGCTCACCTGCCACAATCCATTGATTAACTGGGTCACAAGCAGTATCTCATTCCAACCACCTGAACAAGCCATGCCAGCACCTCTTCCAAGCTCACCTTCACAGCCTCTGGTATCTCTGCTGGCTAATTCATCTCCACCTAATTTGCTGCATTTCTCCAACTGCAAAGCTCCTTCTATTGCTTTTGTTAGTGCCCCAGCATTCGCATTGGCATGCCAGCTACAAGGCTCTGTGAAATTCAGCATGCAGATCTGATCTAGAGAAAGTGACCTCCATGCCTCCTCCATTACCCCTGAGAAATCCAATCTTTCCAGAATACCTCTGGAATACCATGACTTTGCCAATGTCTTCAGTAAAAGCAAGGCTTTCCAGCTTGCCCCATATTGCGAGCATGATCTAAAGATCGACCTCAAGGAGGGCACCTCACCCCCTTTAGGTACCCTCTATTCCCTCTCCCCTTCAGAGCTTGAGTCCCTCTGGACGTTCCTTGATGAACACCTTGCTAATGGGTTTATCTGCCCATCTTCCTCTGCCCACACAGCTCCAGTCCTATTTGTCTGCAAAAAGAACAGCTCACTCCACCTCTGTGTCAACTTCCAAGGACTTAATAAGATCATGAAGAAAGACTGCTACCCACTTCCGAGAATCTCCAACCTCCTTGATGTCCCGAGCCATACCAAAATCTATACCAAAATCAACCTCCAGCATGCCTACCACCTGGTCTGCATTGTGGAGGGAGATGAGTGGAAGACCACTTTCTGCACTCGATATAGCTCTTATAAATGGCTTATAATGCCATTCGAACTGACCAATGCCCCTGTGGCATTCCAGCAGTTTATTAATACTATCTTTGCAGATCTTCTGAATGTCTGTGTCATTGTCTACTTGGACGACATCCTCATTTTCTCCCAGGACCAGGCCTTCCACAAGGAGCACATCTGGGAGGTCCTCTGTCGACTTCAGAAACACGGACTTTATACCAAGCCCAAGAAGTGTGAGTTCCACACAGACTCCACTGAATACCTAGACTATTGCCTTTTTCTGGCTGGACTTACCATGTCTGTGGAAAAGGTCAAAGCAATTCAAGAATGGCCAGAACCCTACAAAATAAAGGATATTCAGTCCTTCCTAGGCTTCACAAACTTTTACCAGCATTTCATTTACAACTACTCAGACATTGTTGTTCCACTGACTCACCTCATCTGGAAGGGTATCCCCTGGCATTTCTCCAATGATTTTCACTCCACTTTCTGGAAACTCAAGGATGCCTTCACCTCCACTTCAATCCTTACTCATTGGATTCTGGACACTCCAATGATAGTAGAAACTGATGCTTCTGACTATGCCATTGCTGGAATCTTCTCTATCCATTGCCCGGATGAGGAGATCCAGCCCATCACCTACTATTCCCAGATGCTGTCATCTCCAGAACTCAATTATGACACCCACAATAAGGAATTGCTCACTATCCATGAAGCATTTAAATCCTGGTGACACTACCTTGAAGGCTCCGCAGCTCTGGTTGACATTGTCACCGACCATAAGAACCTAGAATACTTTGCCACTACCAAGCTCCTGACCTGCCATCAGGCCTGGTGGTCAGAGTTTCTCTTCAGATTCAATATGGTCATCCACTTCTGCCCTAAATACCTTGACATGAAGCCTGACTCCCTTACTAGATGCTGGAATGTCTACCCCAAAGAGGGGGATAGAGACTATGCTTGTGTCAACCCTCACAACTTCTGACCTATTTTCACCCAGGAATAGCTTGCTGTGTCCCTCTGGGCTACCTACCTTGCAGCTCCGGTCCTCTGAGCTAGCATCTTATACAATGTCAAGAAGCTACATAATGACATTCTATCTGCTCTCCCATCCGACCCTTTGGCTGCCATATATATGTCCAGTCCTGAATCCACCGAATTAAGATGGTCAATTGACACAGATGTTACGAGTCAGTCAGTCCTCTTTGTGCACCCCCATTCTTTTTTTTTGTTTCCCACCTATGCTTTCCATGACACCCCCTATCTCTTGTATTCACTATAGCATGTGATGAGGAAAACCTCCATCACTCAGTCTTATATTGATGACTTCGTATTGTACTCTAACACCAGTGGCTTTCCTCTTCCAGATATCTCCTCAGACCACTGGTGATACCTCTTTTCATTCCAGTAATTACCTTTCTTGACACTTGGTCCATGCCCTGCCAGTATACCCTATAAATAGGGTCCTTGCATGTACTCATACTTTAGCTTGTTCTATGCAATCTATGTGCTAGAACTCCTCCTCAGAATGGCCAGTCACCTTATCCACTGTCTGAGTATCCTCTACCTTCACCACACCGATATCAGAGTTCATTCCTCTTGCTAAAAGGAGATCGTTTCCAGGTCATCTGCACTATAGAAAGTGCCAAGGCTAGGATCTACAAGACTAAGGAAGAGTCTCCACCTGGAAGCTGTGCTGACTATGTCGCTATCTGCAGGTACGAGTCTGCTCTGAGGAGCCACTCATCATTAGAGATAGTTGCCGTTCTGTCTAGTTGTTCTAGTGCATTTGCATTAGGTGTCATCACACTGTAACAAAAGAACAAGCTTGTCAAGTTATCCCCTGCTCTTCAGCAGAAGGGACCCCCCCACCGTTTTCAAACTGTCATACCACTCTCCACCAAACCACTCAGATTCCAATTCAGACATCCCATCAAGACTGGTCTATTGCCCACCTTCAAGTTCTCAGACTCTGCAGCATCCTCAGACCTCTATCGGATGTCCCCCCATACCCAGGGCCCCACAAATATAAGCTCCAGTACCTGTTCCTGTTGGAGCTATACCACCCATAGTCACTCACCCTAGGATTACACCACCACCATGAGGACTAATGCCATCAGGCTGACCTTCCATTCTTCCTAGACCTACTACAGACGACAATGACAAGATGCCTACCAAATTGAAAGGAGGATTACCCAAGGATTTTACAGGAGAGGCCGACAATGCCAATCACTGGCTTTTAGCTATCAAAGCTTATTTGGAGATCAATGCGCCAGTCTATACAACAGAGGCATCAAAGATTATGTTACTGCTTAACAAGATGAGCAAGGGGCGTGGTGCCCACTTCACTGAAGCATGGTACAGAACCATGACCGAGAACCCTACAGTGCCTAAAACATTCAAAGAAGTCTTGAAGGATTTCATTAAGACTTTTCTTCCTATAGATTTGAAACAGAAAGCTCACTATGTGGTAGCTAAACTTTGGCAGAATACCAGAGATGACCAAGGATTTTCAAAGTATATAGCCGACTTCCAGCTAGAAGTGGCCAAGACAGTGCTAGAAGATGCATCCCTGGTGCTTATTGATGAATTTGCTCAAGGACTAGACAAGAACCTCACACAGATGATACTCTCCATGGAGAAGATGCCTGAAACCCTTAGCGCATGGATACAAGCCACTAGCAAATTCCATGCTCAGAAAGAGCGACTTCATTCCATTCGTAACCAGCAGAGAAGAGGAGTAGGTGCTTCTTCATTTATCTGCAGAGATCCAAACGCCATGGACGTGGACTCAGTCAATCTAATCCTGGTACAATGTGCCAATCACATTAGAAAAGGGCTATGCTTTGTTTGCCATAAAAAGGAATGCTCTGCCCATAACCATTAGTGCCCAGGAAGTTACACTGCCTATAAACTCTGATTCCCTGTAGGCACCAACATTTATCCATTACAACCCTCTACTGCTCCCACCCCTGCTGCAGTCCCTGGATCCAGGAACCCATTCTGCTCTGCTGTGGTTAGGGCTGCCAAAACCACTAATGTTGCCAAAGAAACTCCATCTCAATCCATGCTCACCAAGTATCTTAACACCCTCAGTGCTACCAAAGAAATCTCACAGGAAGAGCTTCTACACATTCTCAAGACTGTATATGATAAAGAAGAAAGGGCTGTGATCAAAGGAAAGACAGCAGAAATCAAAGCAATTGCCTTAGAGGATTTTTAAAATGGAAGGATGCCTCGATGTCTCTCCTTCTGTATCACATCGTGACTGTAATAGTAACTGATGGAAAGGCCCAATCTATATAAATCCCTTTGACCATACAGTTGGACAAAATCGTCGAAACACGCGCCTTGGTGGATTGTGGCACTACTGGAAATTTTATTCATCTCAGGATCATAATCAGAAATAAACTCCCTACACAACAACTCAAATAGAAGATGGTGGCACATAGTGTAGACAGGACAGTAAACAACTCAGGAATGGTCCAGCTTGTGACCTGGCTACCCATCAAAATCAGAGACTGGGAAACTGTTACAACCCCTAGAAACAACCTAAGGACTTGGCCCTAGGAAGACACATATAGGAGCCGTGTAGTCGTGTGGCCGAGGACGTCTTTAGCCACAGAGGACCACCTAACCCACTAACCTGAGGGAACGCCCCGAGCTAGGGCTCGCTCTACTTGAGGGGGAAACCCCAAGAGAACAGACTGAGGTTGCCCTCAGCTGTTCTGGCCTTATATACCTTAGCGTATATACATCATGTGACCTAGGCTACTACTAAGTAACTGGGAACCCTAGACCCTTGTCATCACATGATATCCCCCTTTTCATTATGGACCTTATCCGGACTGCGCACAACCCACAGTGATGCGCCTTACGCCCAAGTGTGACCATGCGGATCAGGCGTGGTATCAAACCCTAAGACCTTCATATCCGCACTGTCCGCGCTCCAGATCTCATTCCTTTTGCAGTCTTACACTTCGCCACCGAGATCTACATTGAGCGATTCGTAACTCTTTGCAGTTACGCCCTTGCAGCCGTAACAGAAACTACCAAAGATTTCCTAGTGCTCGGATGTGGAAAAGAAGAAGTCATCCTAGGACTTTCCTGGTTGAAGAAAGTAAACCCAACAATAGATTGGAAGGTGGGAATGATGAGGTTCTCCCCTCTGAGATTAACTGAAGAAGACATACTACTGCAATGATACGTTCTCTGATACCTCCATGCTGACCCAAGCACTCAAGTAGAGCAAGACTATATCAAACATTATCACCCAGCCCTATATATTGACTGACTTATCATCGCGTCAGAAATAGCCCAAAAAACCCCTAAAACCAAAGTCTTATTGCCAACCGAATTTGAGGAATTTGCAGCCGTGTTCAAAGAATCCCCGAAAGGAGAACTACCATCAGCCTGATCATTTGATCACGCTATAGATCTGAAAGAAGGTTTTACCCTGAAAGTTGCCAAAGCATACCCGTTAAACCCCAATGAAGTCAAAGCATGTCGAAAGTTTATTGATAAACACTTAGCCTCAGGAAAAACCATAGCTTCAAAATCCCCACAAGCTGCCCCCTTCTTTTTTGTGTTGAAGAAGGACGGATCATTATGACCTTGCTAAGATTATAGGTACCTCAATGAAAGCACAATTGGAAATGCTTACCCCTTACCACTAATCTCAGATCTCCTCAATTGTCTCAAGAGGTTGAAATACTTCACCAAATTTAACATGAGGTGGGGGTACAACAATATTTGCATCCACCCTAAAAATCAATGAAAGGCAGCATTCATCACCCTATTTGGATTGTTCCAGCCCACTGTTATATTTTTTGGGCTGAGAAGCTCCCCAGTGACCTTCCAGGCCTTCATGAACCACATATTCCAGGATTATATTGCCAAAGGCCAAAGGCTGGGTTGTCATTTATATGGACAATATCCTCATTCATTCAGTCGATTTAGCGACCCATCATGCACGAACCAAACTAGTACTATAATGTCTCGCCAAACAGAAACTCTACCTCAAGTTGTCTAAATGCTCATTCAATGCTTCTGAAGTTGAATACCTTGGAATGGTAGTAAGCCATAATAGAGTTACGATGGACCCTGCCAAATTAGATGCTATAAAGAAATGGAATACTCCTACCAACATCAAAGAAGTATGGAGCTTTATAGGATTTTGTAACATTTACAGGAAATTTATCCCACAATTTTCAGAAACAGCATGCCCCCTTTTAGACTTGACAAAGAAGAATACTCCATGGAACTGGACAGTTGATTGCGAGTTTGCATTCTATCAGTTATAGAAAACATTTATCTCCGCTCCAGTCCTTACAATGCCAGACCTTACTCAACCATTCTTCCTCATGACCAATGTGTCTCTTGTGGCTATGGGGGTGATCCTCATGCAGAAAGATGTCAATGGTGACCTTCACCCTTATGCCTACCTCTCCAAAACACTTGGAGATGCTGAATGAAATTATGATATCTATGACTGAGAATTGCTAGCAGTCATCTACGCTCTCGAAGAATGGAGACATTATTTGATGGGGACTGAATACCCTGTTACTGTCATTACTGATCATTGGAACCTTATGTATTTCAAACAGCCCAGAAAGTTATCCAGACACTATGCAAGATGGCAGGTATTTTTGCAAGATTTTGACCTGCTATTTCTATACTCGCCCACATTGCAACTCGCCCCCACAGATGCCCTCTCCAGAATGAACTCCATTGACACCTCTGACGACAATTCTGATCTACAGTTACTTCCAGGAGATCTATTTCTCAATACCATTGATATCATGCTCCTTGAGAAGATTACATCTTCCTCCACAACCAACCCGATTGTCCTCTCCATGCTACAAAAGCTGGACGGAGAGGGGACCCACTTCCATTGTTCTACCTCTGCAGACTGGACATTTAAGGATGGAAAGCTTTTCTTTAAGAACCGTCTCTATATTCCCCTCATTGAGCACTACGACCTTGTCACTACAGTCCACAAGTCCTTTGCCGGAGGATACGGTGGTATCTATTGAACCCAGAACCTCGTCCAGAGGGACTTCTGGTGGCTGGGACTCTTGTCATTTGTTCACCACTTCGTTACTGGCTGTGTGACCTATCAGGCCAATAAAGTCAATACCCACCCAATGGTCACCCCCCTACAACCCATTCCATCATCCTCATTACACCCATTCTCCACCCTGTCAGTGGATCTTATTACCAGTTTACCCCCCATTAAGGGATTTGATTCAGTCATGGTTGTGGTCGACCATGGCCTTACAAAGGGGGTAATCTACACATCTTATCACTCTAGTATCTCTGCCAAAGGAGTAGCCCAACTTTTTCTCAAAAACATTTTCCCCAGAGTCGGTCTACACAACAAACTTATCTCTGATTGAGGCCCTCAGTTTACCTCCACGTTTGCCAAAGAGCTTGGCCAGTTACTCCAATATGACATTACCCTATCTACTGCCTATCATCCCCAAACAGATGGAGAAACTGAATGAGTAAACCAAGAACTAGAAACATACCTCCACCTCTTCTACGAAGGAGTTCCCCAATGATGGGTGGACCTTCTTAAGATGGCTGAGTTCCACCACAACTCCTCCATACACTCCTCAACAAATAAAACTCCGTTCTTTCTCCTCTTTGGATATGAACCACGAACCTACCCCCCTCTAGGAACTACTTTTCTTCCAGCCTTGCAAACCCAATTGGACAATATTGATTTCACACAAAGGGAAGCTCTCGCCGCACATGAGAAAACCCAACAACTCATGAAGAATTGGATCATCACCCACTTCCAACCTTGGAAAGTTGGAAATAAGGTGTGGCTTGAGGCTAGAAATCTCTGCCACCCAAATCTTCCCTGAAAACTCACTCCAAAATAAGAAGGACCTTTCGAGATTACCCAAGTCCTTTCTCCTCTAGCATATCAACTCAAACTCCCTGCCATATGGAAGATCCACGACATATTCCATGCATCTCTCCTAACCACCTATCGAGAAATGGCCGAACATGGTCCTAACTACCTCCGCCCCCTACCCAATCTGATTGATGGAGAAGAGGAGTATGAAATTGATCGGATCTTATGCCACAGAGGGCCACCATCATGGAGGCAGTACCTCGTGACATGAAAGGGCTATCCAGAATCAGAACAAACCTGGGAATCAGAATCAAACCTTGATAACACCTCCAAACTTCTCCAGACCTATAAATCCGTCAACTGTCTCTAGGGACTTATATGCCCACCAACTCAGATGACTATCCCCTCACAGACCTTATCCCACCTTGAATTGTCTTCCTTCTTCTTATTCATCTGTTACACTTTATTTTGCTAGTAACTGTAGTCCCTATACTTTCTCATTACTTTTGCCACTCTACCCTTTGTGCCATCTAAACCATGACTCACTCAAGAACCTCCCGAATCACTACCAGATGACATCCCCCTTGGGTTCATCTGAACCAGCTTTCGCATTCGTCAGTCAATCTCCATCAATTAACTGATGCCGACATAAATAGACCCTTCTTTGCCTCCCAGCAACATACCCCCTCCTCCACAGAGGATCTCTTACAAATGGAGCAAGCCCTCCAGGATTCCAGACTAGCCCTATCCTTCAAAGCACTAGTCGATGAGGAGTCACCACTAGCCCTCCTCCACTCCGCATTCCTCCAAACCTCTAGACTTGCTCTTATTACATCCAGACCCACTTCCAATGCATCCAAAGGAACCCGCCTCCTTACAGAAATGGTGCACGACATCAAAAGACATGCACATAATCCACTACTCCTCACAATAGATCAATTAGAATTAGCAGCATTAGTCACTCTAGTCGAGGAGGATGCCTGGTACCAAGCTCATGCCTCACCCTCTCCACCACCTTCCCCCCCATCCACATCATCTTCTTCCTTGAGAGATGGAGAAATAGCCCTGCTGGAACTTTGGGATCAGATCTCTCTACAAAGAAATGAAGGAGTATATCCTCTAGTGACATCCGATAGACATTTTACCACTGCCTACCAACAATGCCACTATCTTGGATATGCCATCCTTGACTGTGTCTTCTACTTTTGCCTCTGATGTGTTCTTCCCTGTCCCAGACATGCTGCCTCTATCTGTCCTCACCCAGAGTGGATGCGGTCCTCTCTCCCCTTCCCAGAATCTCCTTGTTCCCTACCTATACTGGAACCTAGACTGTTGGTGGAAAGAATCTCTGACCATCTGTTTCATCACAATGCCCAGGAGACCATTGCCTTTATGGAGGGTACACAATACTCTCCCACTATGACAGCAAGTGAGATTTTTACAGATGATTACAATGATCTAATGGATGAGGTTGGGATCACAAATATTATGGGATCCCCTACCCTGAAGACTAGAGGTTATTGAGATCAAAGCTGGGGAGCTTCATCCTTACAATGGGGGTAATGTTACGAGTTAGTCAGTCCTCTTTGTGTACCCCCATTCTTTTTCTTCATTTCCCACCTATGCTTTCCATGACTCCCCCTATCTCTTGTATTCGCTACAGCATGCAATGAGGAAAACCTCCATCGCTCAGTCTTATATTGACAACTTCATATTGTACTCTAACACCAGTGACTTTCCTCTTCCAGATATCTCCTCAGACCACTGGTGATGCCTCTTCTCATTCCAGTAATTACCTTTCTTGACACTTGGTCTGTGCCCTGCCAGTATACTCTATAAATAGGGTCCTTGCATGTACTCATACTTTAGCTTGTTCTATGCAATCTACATGCTAGAACTCCTCCTCAGAACAGCCAGTTGCCTTATCCACTGTCTGAGTATCCTCTATCTTCACCACACTGATATTGGAGTTCATCCCTCTCGCTAAAAGAAGATTGTTTCCAGGTTGTCTGCACTATAAAAAGTGTCAAGGCTAGGATCTACAAGACTAAGGAAGAGTCTCCACCTGGAAGCCATGCTGACTACATCACTATCTGCGGGTATGAGTCTACTCTGAGGAGTCACTCATCATCAGAGATAGTTGCTGTTCTGTCTAGTTGTTCTAGTGCATTTGCGTTAGGTGTCATCACACCATAACAACAGAAGGCTTTCTATGCCTAGATGACCACATCTATGTACCAGTTGCCAATGACCTCCACCTCCATGTCCTCTGATACAAATATGATCATCCGTTGTCCAGACATTTTGGACAAAATCGGACCTTGAAACTTATCCACCACAAATACACTTGGCCAGGTATATGCACACTTGTCAAGGAATATGTATCCTCTTGCACTGCCTGTGCTTGCACCAAGGTCCCCAGACACAAGCCATACGGTCTCATTAAACAGCTTCCGATCCCTGAACATCTATGGAATTCCATATTAATGGATTTCATCAAGCAACTTCTGCCATCCTTTGGGTTTACCACTATACTAGTCATCATCGACTGCTTGTCCAAACAGTGTATCTTTATTCTGACAACCAACACCATAACATCCCCAGAGCTAGCTAAGTTGTTCCTAATGCACATCTTCTCCAAGCATGGCATTTCTTCTCATATCACATCTGATCAAGGTTCGGAGTTCATCTCACATTTCTTCTGTTCTCTAGGAAAGGCCCTCGACATCCAGTTGCACTTCACCTCTGGATATCACCCAGAAGGTGATGGACAGACAGAGCATATGAACCAAACCCTAGAATAGTACCTGTGTATCTATTGCAACTATCAGCAGAATAACTGGTCTGAGCTCTTGCTCCTTGCAGAGTTCACCTACAACAATGCTCCCAGTGCCACTACCAGTATGTCACCCTTCTTTGCTAACAAGGGCTATTATCTGAACATCTCCATACATCCAGAGCAAGACCTCACCTCCACTCGCACATGCAAGTACTCTGTCAACCTCGACTCACTACATCAATTCCTCTATGAAGAAATGGCTCATATCCAGAAGCGATACCAAGCATCTGCAGATGCTAAGCAGTCTCTGGCACTGGACATCCAGGTCGGAGATCAGGTGTTTGTTAAGGCCAAGTACTTCAAATCCACTAGACCCTCTAAGAAGTTATCAGAAAAAAACTTAGGACCTTTTGAAGTCATTGTACAACCTGGCACCCATTCCTTCATGCTCTGCTTACCCAAAAACATGAAATCTGTGCACCTGGTTTTCCATGTCTTATAGTTGGAACCTAGCATTCCAAACACCATTCCGAACCAGATATAACCTCTGCCACCTCTGGTTAAGGTTGACAGTGAACCAGAATATGAAATCATCAAAATCTTAGACTCTAAAATAGATTAGAGGTGAAAGAACTGCAAATTGTTATATTTAGTATGATGGTCAGGCTATGAAGGTACCAATGAGGAAACATCATGGTTGCTCACTACTGAACTTCATCATGTATCAGAGCTAGTAGTGGATTACCACCTCCAGTATCTGGACAAGCCTGGATCTCACACATTGTCCTGAACTAGCAAAAACAATTTGTACAATTATATACATGGAGGACTGCGGGACTATTACTTGTCCATTGCAGCCTCCCCCTCCTTTGACCCCTCTAGCTCCTCCACTTCCTCTGTCTGCCCCAGCATCTCCTTGAGCTGCTGCTGGGCCTTCTCCCCAGACTCCTCTCACAGCTCTGGAACCTCCTCTGCCATACCCTCTTCCCTGTCCATGTCCTTGTCCAACCTCTTCTCATCTGACTCCCAACTCCCAGGGGCCTTCACCCACACCTCTTCCTCCTTCAGCATGACCAGATCTGCCAAATAGGCATTTATCCAGCCAAGCCACTTATCCAACCCCTGCAGCACCTGAACAACACTGCACCCGACCTGCACCAGAACCTCTGAATGATACAACCCTAAACCAGAGAGCATCTCACTTTGAGGGTAAGCTTGGTTGTTCGTAGGTCATGGTGGTGAATGGAGTAGAGGGGCTTGTGGAGGTGCCTATGTTATCCCTTGCTAAGGCTAGCTAGTAGAGGGGAGAACACCAAGAGAACAAGCTGAGGGCTTCAGCTCGCTCCTTGGGCTTTATATACTATCCTAGTGTACAGCCAC
>JBBPUK010000041.1:69488-85962 GCA_038094635.1 Tylopilus cervinicoccineus | reverse complement strand
GTGATGTTTCAGAGTCTCTTTTGGAACTGGACTGGTCACTTTCGCTTCTGAAGTTGGTGGTGAGTGAGTTGCGGATGAAGGGGATGGAGATGGGAGGGGTCACGAACCCGAACCAATCTTTTAGAGCTGGCATGCCATTCGGAAGCTGGACCAGGGGGGATTTGTGGAGAAAGAGGAGCTGGGGGCGAGTATACATGATGAATGGACGCGAGAGGGCACGATTTTGAGGTGACTTCGGAGAGTGTTGAGAGACGGGGGATGAAGGGGTGTGGTGTTGGGCGTCGAGATGGGTGAGACCATCGGCCATGGCGAGGACAGGGGAGAATTGTTGTGGAGGGACATTATCGGATGCAGACATGGTGGACAGGAAGGAAGAGAGACGGCGGTGGTCGCAGACAAAACGGGTCGCCACAAAATTCAAACGTCGACGCTCGCTTTGACGATGCGCTCTCTCAGACATTTTATACTCGAGCAGCGCGTCCTCGAGCTCTACCGCGCCGTTATCAGGGCTTCTCGTCGTAGTGTCTTTCTTCCGCTACGAGGGCCAGCTCTGACCGCACAGCACCACAGGCATACCCGACCATCGCACCCGGGCAGAGACACTCGGCTGGTTTCGCGCAGAGATCGAACGCAACAAGCACCTCACCGACGTCGTGAGCACATCTGGCAGTGCCTGCCGCCAGAGCACCTCTCATGCAGTCCCAGGTCGCAATAGAGAACCAGCTCAGCGCTGCCAGCCGAGAAATGCGCCGCCTCTTTCCCAGTGCCAGACACTGACCTCACACCGCCGGTAAATTGATCAACTTAGTAACGCCATTTTACTCCTACATGTATCAAGCTTGGTTGCGAAGGACTGTACCACGATCATCAGTCAGGACAGTCGCGGCGGCATACATGCCACAGACGTACTTAGAATAACAGAATCCCCACTATCGACAATCAGATTATTGCGTGGCACGAGGACAGGTACATACCGCAGAAACATTTTGCTGATGAACCGGTCTTTGTTGACTGGCTTCTTGTTCTTGCCCTTCGGCGTCTCGGTCCACATCTACAGACATGGTCAACAAAACGGTGCAAGTGAGATCAGGCGATCGTGCCTCCTTTACGTTCTCCAGCACCTATCCAGATCATGCGTCAGCGAAAAGGTCGAGACCTAGAGATGAACCAACCATGTTACTATGTCGATCAAAGGCCTTTACGCGTGCAAGTAGCTTTTTGTTGTTCCGGAGAGAGATCAAGACTTGAGCGTGGTTGCGAACTGCCTGCTGCAGAACTGACAGGGGACCCTGGCTAATCTCGTGCTCCTCCAGCTGGCGCAGCTGGACCTCGTCCAGGCCAGACTTGGGGACGTGGACGTATTGACTGACATGCGAACGTTGAGTATAGCGTTCGGAGGCCCGACTGATAGTCCCACTCACCTCATGACGGTGTGAGTGCAGGAGTGTTGACGCGCACAAACAAAGCCATTCCTACTCTCTTCACCTCGTCCATGGGCCGTCTAAAACAAAAGGGCAAGGCCGGCGCGGCCAAGGCCTACATGACTCGTTCAGCCGCGGTCAAGAAGCTGCAGTGCTCTTTGGCCGACTTCCGGCGATTGTGCATCCTCAAAGGTATTTGGCCTGCTCGACTCTCGTCTCTGGCTCTCATGCAGACTAGGCATATTTCCGCGCGAACCTCGAAGCAGAAAGAAGGCTAACAAAGGCTCCACGGCTCCCACTTCCTTTTACTACACAAAGGATATCGCATATCTCGCTCACGAGCCCGTGCTGAATAAACTGAGAGAACACAAGGCACTCGCAAAAAAAATCTCTAGGGCTCTTGGCCGGGGAGAATGGAGTATCGCCAAGAACTTGGAGGGCTCCAAGCCCACTTACCAACTGGATCATATCATAAAGGAGAGGTATAGAAACTTCCCTTCAAGATCTTAGCATAAGGTAATCATGTAGTCACCAGGTATCCCACCTTCATTGACGCGGTACGTGACATCGATGATGCACTGTGCATGATATTTCTCTTCGCCTCGCTGCCTTCCAATGATCGTGTGTCTCCGTCGTTGATCGCCAATTGTTCACGTCTGGCCGCTGAATGGCAACTCTACATCATGCATTCGCGTTCGCTCAGGAAGGTCTTCCTTTCCATCAAAGGAATATATTACCAGGCACAAGTAGTAGACCAGGATGTCACCTGGCTCGTACCCTATCAATTTACGCAGAACGTAATGCATTTGTGTTGTTAAACAGTATCGGGGACACTAAAGGCTCTATCTGCAGATACCATCAGATGTCGACATCCGAGTAATGCTGACATTCCTGGAACTCTATCAAACACTGCTCGGTTTCACATTTTTCAGACTGTACACGGACGTCGGGCTTGTGTACCCACCCCCCTTGGACGTTACTCAGGATGAAGCTGGCGCGGGGATAGGTGCATTCAGTGTCTATACGGTGGAGAAGAGCATCGTGTCTATTTCAAGGGGAGAGAACCCTGACAAAACGGCTTCGGCAAAGGAAGTTCGACAAGCGATCAAAGCCATCACCGCAGACCCTTCATCCCTCGGTGATGACGTTGACCTTGGGTCCAGGGATGTCGCTACCAAATACACCGAGGTTGATGAAGAATTCGTCGTCCACACTTCCGCTGGCGTGGACGCAACCGATTCATTTCCTACACTGCAGTCTCTCTCTGAGACACGCAAGTCCACATCCACATCACTATTTTCGCCGTATACATTCTTCCTGTCGCGCGAAACATCCCGGATTGTTTTCGAATTCCTGATAAAGTCATTTGGTGGTCGAGTTGGTTGGCCAGCATCGTCGGGAAGCGGATCATCCATCGCAGAATCGGATGATTCGATCACCCATGTCATTGTCGATCGGCCAATGACCAACAAGGCCAATGAGTCAGCGGAGGAGAAGGCACGGCGGCGAAAGCGGAAATACGTCCAGCCGCAATGGGTTGTAGATTGCATCAATGCAGGAACGATCCTTGTTGAAGATCTCTATGCGCAGGGCACCACGCTCCCTCCTCACTTGTCTCCGTTTTGCGATAAACCGGGTGCTTACGATCCGACTGTGGGTCTATCCCACCTGGAGGAGGCGTCGACAGAGGAGATACCTGAGAGCGAGGGTGGACAAGGTTCGAGTCGAGATGAGGACGTCGGCAAAGCTGCCGAGACTGTGGGTAGCCGCATTGCTGACGACGCAGATTCACTGCGTGCTGCAGAACTAGCGGCTGAGGCGGCGGGGATGGAATACGGTACGTTTGAGAGGAAAGTGCGGAGGTTGCAGAGGAAGAGAGCAGAAAAAAGGGAGAGTGTCGATCAGGACGAGGAGGACATGGGCAAGATGCTTCTGAGCAACAAGAAGCGAAAACTGTACGAGCGAATGAAGCATGGGGAGAAGAGACGTGCGGCAGAGGTTCGTGTGGATAAAATTGGTGCTTCTTGTTTTTCTAACCCGTCAATAGCGCGAAGCTCTGCAGAGGAGACGCAGCGAGATTCAAGGCCGGAAATAGACTGGCGGTAGACCGGATTAGTAGCAATGTACTAGCTGATATTAGTTAAGCCTCTTCAACTCTCAACACTTCCGCTCCATTACATACCACCCGTCTGGGTGTCTCCCTGTGACGTCCAACGTTTCCTGTACTCACTGCGCTCGACGTCGGATCCGCCAGAGCACATCATCAAGTCTGTAGCCATGGTCAGCGTGCTTGGTTTGGGGAATAGACACTCTCCTTCACCACACGTACGCCGTGCTGACCCTTCGGGTTCAATCACCAATTTCAAGCCTGTACCATCGCCCGTAGGGCAGACACACCCTGTTCCTGTCCCAGACGGTACCAGCACCTGCTCCGGTGGTGGCCTCCATTTCTTCTCCCTGCCACATTGGACACGCCGTATACTTCCCGTGTCTTCAGCGCGCAAGAGTCTTGCAGGTTCGCCCCACTCAAGTGGGCACGGCGTGAATCCACCCACTTCCTCTCCGTGCAGACTTTTTCTCGAGAAAGACCTTCCCCCGACCCCATCCCCGCAGGCCGATTCGATCGCGGGTAGTCAAGGACCGAGCGCCCGTCTTAACGATGCCCAGGTGTCTATCTCTGTTCAACAAGGGACCGAAATTCCTCCGCATCCTACCTTTTTTTTGGATGTTTACCACAATCCACCCCCTTCTCAGATCAACTCTGTTGCGTTTACATCCGTGCCGAACAGCAATACTGAGAACGTATTGCGAAAAACCAAGAGCACCCACTCGCTGCGGCTGAGGCAGCCCTCTCCAAGCCTCGAGCAACAGCGTGTCAGAGGCGTCTCAATGACACAATCATCCACAGCAGCGAAGCGAGCCCCATCGTCACCTTGTACTGCCAGTGGCAATCCTCTTTCCACACCACTGACGCGGAAATCTTCGTTCTGGCCACGCAAGTTTTTCATGCAGTCACCACAACATCTCACTATTCCGGCCGACTCGCCTTCGCTTCCAGCGTTGCAACCCACGTGTCTCGAGCGGGTAGACTTCACTGCACCTTCGGGCCCGCTCGCTCGGTCACGTAGCAATTTCAGTGCTGCAAGGCCGTCAAGGTACCATTCGGAACACGCTGTTCGTTCCCCCTCGATAGCTACAAACGCCCCTAGTCTACCGCATAGTCCAGCTGCACCACATGGCACCAACTTTCGACCATCCACTGCAGATCCGTACTTTCTTACATCACATCGTTCACGAATACGACGTCCAGCAACGGCTGATTCTGCAAGTCCTTTACGTTCCCGCTCGCGCTCTTTTTTTGCTTTATCGCAGCAATCCACACCCCGTCTTTCAGACAATAAACCATCTTCTGATAATCCCATACCCCGTCACAAGATTAGTCCTCCCAATCTACGAACTCGTTCCTCAACCAATCCGCCACTTCTGCACCGATTATCTGTTAACCTGTTTGCTTCATCGCCGTCATCACCCGCCAAAAGTGGGCCCATGTTTTCCAACGGAGTCACGTCATCACCATCATCTTGGTCTCCTCGGACATCTTTATCCCAGATCCCATCTGATGTCCTGAAACCCCGAACGGGTGAATCTCCTGAGGCCTTCGTTGATAGGTTGGTGCCCCTCGTCTCCAAGGCTGACATAGCCGTTGTCCTGGCGTCCACGTAGGTTACTCTGTGCAGATTTTGTTCGTTCTAACTACTTTCTGCAGTGGCGACCCCATCTACACTGATTCGCTCAGGCTATTTATCGAGCGCTTCCGATTTCACGGTGAACCTCTCGATGTCGCACTGCGTAGATTGTTAATGGATGTTGGTCTACCACGGGAGACACAGCAAATTGACCGAGTAATTGAGGCATTTGCGAACAGGTATCTCTCATGCAATCCTGACTTATTCACTTCCAGAGGTGTGGTAGTATTGATTTTCCGACATGAAAACTAATTATAATGATGATAACACCATTCAGATCATCCATATATCTTGGCATTTAGCCTGATTATGCTACACACCGATGCGTTCAACAAGTCAAATAGACGGAAGATGTCCAAAGCAGATTATGTGAAGAATACGACGCTCCCAGGCTTGATTCCCGAGGTTCTCGAGGTATGTAGGGTCATTTTTGTTCTGCTGTGGGACACTCACGACCCCTCAGTGCTTCTACGATAACACTGTTTTTGCACCATTCATCTTTATCGAAGATCCCTCAGACCCCGAAGGGAATGCAGAAGCAAACTTGACTAGACCCTCCACGTCATCTGGACTTCCAAGTCCAATGACGCAAAATGGGAACGCAATACTGAGCAGACCGAAGATTGATCCATACTATCTCATTACAAATGTGAGTGCTTTGTACTGTTTCCGCCGGTTTGCCTCAAGTGTCTCTTTAGAATTTGCTGCATCAACTTCGTGTTAATGTTGACGGCCAAATATCATTTGAGAACCCATTTCGATGGGATGGAACTGGTATTTCCTGGAACTATGATGGAATCCTTTGGGCTTTTTCCAAGGGGCACGTAATACAAATAGGATCTACAGATGTGCGATCCACGACCCCATTCTTTGGCCTAAGTGTTGGGGGTGTCACAGGTCCGTCCCTCAACGGTTTCAGTGGTACTCCCGAGGTACCGCCTGCACCCGAGACATGGACCGTCAAGCTTATCAAGGTCGCTGTCCTCAATCGCAAAGATGATCTGTTGGAAGGGGGGAAAAAACCATTGAATCGCAAGTGGCGGCTATATAGTGTTGCGCTCACGAGATCTCAGCTTTTTCTCTTCCGTGATCTATCCTGGTCATCAACTCTACTTTCATGGAACAATCCGCCAAAGAAGCTCCCCATACCCTTAACATCATTCAAACCTGATGAAATCATTCCCTTGGATGATGCGCTGGCGGTTTTGGATCGTTCCTATAACAAGGTGAACTAGTTGCTGCTCTTGTTTCTAGTCCTCACCTGCCTCCACGACAGCATTTGAATACTTTTCGCCTAACCACTCGTGATGGGCGCCATCTCCTCTTCCAGACAACCGAGCAGACAGAGATGAATGAATGGATATCTTGCATCAACTATGCGAGTGCCTTCAAAACTACAGGCATATCCATGCGATCGCTCGGAATGACGGACAAAGATCTTGAACTCACTGGAGTAGCTGCTGCCGCGTCCCACCTCCATGACTTGCAGCTCCCGAACTTGGGTCAACCGAGAATGCTAATATGGGATCTGTGCAATCACTCTGAGTCAAAACCCCTCGGTGATGATAGGTTGCATGATGGATACTCTGCGGACACAAGTGGCTACCAGAGTGAATTAGCAGGTCTATGCGCACCCGATGTCGAGGGGGCGTCACAATTCATGGAGACGTTTGATACAGTGAAAGCAGAACTGGCCGCCGTATGCACTGGTGTTGGGGATCTCCCGGTCATGGGTGCACATCCGGTTGGCTTAGAACCTCCTCGTCTCGCCTCCAGGTCCCATATGATACATTCACTGGTGGAAGATCTAGAGAACCGCATATGTGCTGCCAACGCGCAGATCGATTCTAGCATGCATATCGCGAGAAACATCGCGATTTTAGCACCATTTCAGAAGTCCACACGAGATCGTTTGCAGGATACCGTTCAAGCAATGTCCAGGAAACTGCAGGCAATGCGTTTGAATGTCACCAAGCTCATTTGCCATCGCAATATCCTTCTCAATGATCTCGCTGTCGAGGAGAGGAATTTCAGACAGGCGACTTCACTCGCTCTGCAAGCCGCAACAGAAACATTACAACAGCGTTCTACCGAATATACCCCACAACCATCATTCTCGACTCAGGAGCTTCTGCCTAAAGAGACATCACCGGGCTCGCAGTCCTTTGACTCATCCACTTGCGAAACCTTTCGTTCTGCACTAGACCTTGGCCCTGATTGGCCATCGTCAGGCGAAGCGTTTACCGCACCTCTGTTTTTTGAGCCATCTCTCACTGTCGATTCACCTGTCACACCAAGATATGATGGCTCGACGGCCTGCTATCCATCCCTTGACGAAACTCGGTATTTATCGTTGTCCCTCACCAACCTGTCCCTACCGGAGACATCCATTCATGAGAACCCATCCGCAGTACCTGATTCCCTTGAAGAACAGGCGGAAGAATGGAACAAGACCAGGGCGGCGAAGCGTGTTTCGCTGGTAAAGATGCCAGCAGATTTGCAAATGTCGGCCATTGCTAGCAAATCCTCCTGCAACCCCAGAGATATCAACTTGCTGAGAGAGGAACCAATCACCGTCGGGAACGTTGCCTACCGGGCATGAGACAGACACGTGTTTTTCATGGCTAAGCTACTTCGCAATATGCACAGTTGAGGAATACCAACACAAAATTCTTCACATATCCATCCGACCCTTACTGTACCTTGCTTCAGTTTATGGAAAGTCCTGTGTCACCGCATCATCAAAAAATAAACCGCAATCCATCAAAAAGTAGCATGCATATTTACCGGTACAACAAGAGTCTAAAAATGCCTCCAACGAAATTCAGGTCACCGTCAGTGTACTGTTATGTCCCTCGGTTTGCCACCCACAATATTTCAGTCCTAGTGAATGTCGAAACACGCACTGAAGCAAGGTGAGTCCACCTCGAGTCCGTGGAGCTAGCAATGACTAGATACCAGTTTCCCACCTTTGAGCGTTTCTAGCTTACAGGGCGTCCAGATTTATCGCGAGGTTTGTCCATTGCCTCATTCGCTTCTGTGAGTCCAAGAACCGCATGTATCTAGGGATGTCCGCTTCGTCTTGCAATTTCCGTCAGTTAGCTATATAATGCTTTCACATCTCCCGGAGTTACTAGACGAATGGGCCAACAACATGGAAAGATGGTGTATGAAACTGCTAGGTGATGATAGGGGAAGAGCATTTGATGTGCAATACTAAGACCTTGCATGTTGAAAGCTATGATACAACTGGGTGCACTGTGCCTGACCCCATTGCTTCTCAACCGACTACCTCACATACCTCCATGTCACACACACTAAGAATATTGACCACACCTCTCCTCCACTAAATATCTTTAGCAGTTACCTTGAAGTCCTACAAGTGAGGGGATGACATCCAGTGTTGTGGTTGTGGTTTAGTTGATTCCTAGATATTCATCTGTTCCTGTTCCATTTTCTTCTGGATAGCTGTGAAGTCTGTACATACACACACCTTCTCTCTATATGGAGTAGTGGAGCTGGGAGCTGGTTGGTTGATAGGGCACTGGTGCCTATCAAAAACCCTCACCACTGTGGGAATGTTTCGCGTGCATTTTATTAGTCACATCTGGCACGTCGACCCTAACCCTAGCAATTCCACACCTAAAACCTAACCCGATACTTGGGTTCTAACAGACAGGATATATGGCGAGTGGTCCCTCTCGAATTGGTTTCCAAAGGCTTCACAGCTACATACCAGCCAATTTTCCAAGACAATAACGGCTTAGCCGTCAAGTTTTTCATACAGAAGGACATCCCTCAAGAAATACAGGCCGAGCTATGCGAAACAATTACTGTGAGTAGCCTTCAACGACTAGTTTGACCATAGACCTGACGTGCGGCTCAGTCTCTCGGTGGGCGCGTAGAAGGCAAGGTACCAAGGCAAGGCTATGTTCTCACTCAACCTGGCACTCCAGAAGAGGAGCGCCTTCGTCTCTGTTGGATCAGTTCGGACCGCCCTGAACGGCATTTTGTGCCTTATACCTACGTGGAGGCTTGTAAGATCGCAGGAATGCTGTTGAAACAGATATTCGTTGAGAACGGAGGACCCATCAAGATGCACATACATCCAAGCATCGCGAATGTAAATGCGCGTGCGGCACTTAGCCAGCGCATCATGGTGAGTTGTGTGTCATGAATTCTATGCCTAATTGGACTCATGATTCAAGCACTCCGGAGGAGACCCTACTGCATCTCCCCAGTCTGCTCGCGTCATTCTTGCAGATCCAAACACGGAAGTTTTCCAGCATCTCGTCAAGTCGTATCAAGGCGTCCCAGATAAATATATCGAATCTTACTTGTGGGTCAAGAAATGCGTGGAGAAGGGTGCACTCGTTTATACGCCGCTGGTGTATAAGAACCCCGGCGGCCGGCGTCCAGGGGAAGAGTGGGTCACCAGTTCCTCCTTCGATTACAAATGGTATTTAATTCATATTCAGACGGACTCAGTTCACCGAAGAGGACGAAGAACGTCTATGCCAGTGGATAGCAACCAAAATTCCTTACAAGGAAACGGGGGGAAGAACTGGCAATCGTTTGTATCAACAGCTATGTGAGATGGTAGGTCAGTATGATCACCTCACGATTCATTTCTGATTCCCTCCTAGGCTGTTGACCCAGAATATGCGTGGGTGACCCGACACACATGGCAGTCATGGCGGGAGCGTTACAAGAAGAACTCGGTCCGCTTAGACAATATGATTGCCGCAATTGTGGATCAGAAGAAGCCGGCTCATGGAGAGAAAGGACAGTATGGTTACGTTCGACAGGCAGAGGAAAAAATCAGGCGTACAAGGAAAAGGCGCACAAAAACAACGGATGAGTCATTTCATACGAATCACACGGAGAGACCAGAGGACGCCCATAGCAACGTCAATCCTACCGTGCCGATCATTCTCTTTACCCCCGATCAAATCTCCAGCGATCCGCGTGCTTCAATGTCGGGTATTAATATCCGACAAAGCCCTGACGAAGAGGAAACGGCAGATGGTGAAGAGAGCGAGGAATGGCATATTCGAGTCGGTAACCAATCTCCTCCACCATGGGGAAAGCGGAAAGCGGATGACGAGGGTAGCAGTGAGTCACACACCCAAAAGAAAACAAAAGTGATGTGAGTATCTTCCTGTAGAGTTGATCATCGAGCTCAAGAAATCTTGCATGATTTCAAGCCTACATGAGTCCAATACCCTCCCTGCACCCACCACCTCCACGTCGAGAGACGGACAAGTAGTTCCTCCACTCCATTGCATTGATCAAGCCCTCTATGATATAGCCAGTGATTTCAGGTTCACTGTCCAAGAGGTGAAAGAGTTTTATGATAAGTGCGGTGAAATGGATCGCACTAGGACGCGGTTCTTGAAAATGCGCCAATTACTGAACAGCGTGGAGGACAGTATTGGTGATGATGCCCGCAATCTATAACCAAGTAGAGACCTCGCAGCCCTTAATAGATACATCGTATACTGCACACTATGGCATGTCATTCTCTGCAAGTTTAATGTAATTCGCCGCTCGCATAGGTGCAGAGGGACTATCAAATGGCTTCTTGCGTCTGGTATCGACTAGGTTACACGCTGTTGTGGGAGAGAAAAATGTCACACCTTTCCCCGGCAGCAACTGATGGGAATGAAGCAAAAAGATCTGGATGCTTGGGAAGAGGAGATTCACTGCGTGCAATCCATTAGTTAGGTGGGAATAACGACGACGACGACTGACGTAAAATAAGGATGACGCAAAGCCTCTTCAGCAGTGATGCGCTGCACTGGATCATATGTTAAAAACGACATTAAAAGATCAACCCCCGACGTCGTCATGTATGGGAATCGCTGGCGAAACTGGTGAGCATGTGGGGCAGGAAGAGTGATAGTCTTAGCAAGAGGAAGACTAAAATATTCTGGCCAAGACAAGCTCGTGGGAGGACCAAGGAGCTTAAAAATCATGGACAGGAGTTCCATCTCTCCTTGAGCTTGAAAAACAGGCTCTTTCAAGAGCAATTCCGCAAAGATGCATCCTACAGACCACATGTCGATAGCAGTTGAATATTTGGCGGCGCCCAAGAGTATTTCCGGGGCACTGTTGATATATATAAGACAGAAGAAGAAAAAAAGGTGACTGCCAATATACCGATACCATAAGGTCACCACTAGTTGTGTCAAACCACCTACGCCGACGGGATCACCGTATCTTCGCGCGAGCCCAAAGTCTGCTACCTTGACCATTCCCCGGTTGTTCATGAGTAAATTACTGGTTTTCAAATCGCGGTGTAGAATCCAGTTGGAGTGACAGTGCGCAACGGCAGATAATAGCTGCAGCATGAGAGTTTTGATTTCTGATTGCAAAAAGGGAGATGGCATCAGGGTCAGGAGTGTCTTGAGGTCGTGCTCGATGAAATCCATCACTACATAGACCCTTGCAGCGTCTGTGTTGATTGCAATCTCGAAGGCGACTGGACGGCTGAACTCACTGAGTCAAAGTATCGCCGACGACTACTTCGCGAATTCGAACTACGTTTTCATGTTGACATGCCGTGAGAGCACTGATCTCACGAAGAGCTGTGATCGGGAATCCGTGTTTCTCCTCATCGAGTTTGAGCCTCTTAAGAGCAACAATGTCCCCAGTCTCCTTGTCTCTAGCGCGAAATACGACACCATAGGATCCTTCTTCTATTTGGTTGAGCCGTTCGTAACAGTATACGGAACGGGAAGGCCGTATTTGAGGATGAAAATTTCTGAGGGGTACGAACACGCTGTGTGCGGTAGGATGGCTTGGTTGAGGTCGCTGGGACGGCGAGGGAGCTGCGGGTACTGGGGTACGGGTGCGGACACTGCTCGGGGCTGACGTTGTGCGACGCTTGAGCGATTGCTGACGCCCTCCGGCGTCGGGATCCTCTTCGTCCCACTTAGAGCGTCTCCGCGACTCCATCAGAGCTGGCGATGGATGTGTGCAGGATCAAAGTCACGTGGGGATCTACCACGGTCGCACAGGAGCTTAAGCACCACCCGCAAGGGTGTGCCCACTCTGCCGTTTCATCGCGTCAAGCCTCCGTCTTCTAGAGAACCTCTGCTCCAACCATGGCTGGCCATTTGGACGAGGGTGTGCAAACTAACTGCTGAAAAGTCCCCTCACTCTCAAAGCGGACAATGCTATAAGGATCTTCTTCGCAAAAAGGTGGCAGTGTGTTTTTCATCGTGTCTACAAGCTTAAAAGACTTCACGTGCAGGAGGAAGCATCGTAGTGGTAATATTGCCTCAGGTGTTGGTCAACCTTCGTGTTGCGCTCTCAAACAGCACCGAAGAACCAGAACAGGTTGATTTGACAGCCTATCACCAGTGGATATTTAATGACATAGGAAAGCAATGGCATCTCAAATTAGAAACGCTTTGAATTACTTACCCTGCGAGCGCGTCAAGGGTCAATTAGAGTCGTCTTCAACCGTACACTTATGGTGTCCAAAACAAACTTCACAAGATATGAAGGTATCATGTCAGATCAAACTAACGGTGCTCACCGCATCGAACAACAAGATGTTGTGGGGGTTTGATATACATCAATAACGAAAACAAAGCTGGTTTGTCCTAACACCCGGCCAGTCAAGGACTTTACATTTGGATCCCGTCCGGGAACGCGTTGGGTTTAACTGACTTCCCGATACAACCCCAAAATTAATAGTGGTGCATAGATTAACTTGAGGGTGGCTCCGAAGTGGGAAAACAAATGGGTTCGTTCTATATATCAGGCAAATCAAGCACGATCTCGGTATCTGGGCAAATAGGACCGCCAAGAGACCGGAATGTTTGCAGAAACTGGAATTTGCTTCGAAGTGCATAACTCTACTCCCTGACTTAGTGTCCTTTCCCAGACACAGATAAACAAAGGTATGTAGGGGTCATTGAACTTCATTACTTCGTCGTTCTATGCGTCGCATTCGATCAGACTTTCGCTGAAATTTTTCGGATACGATAGAGTCCGTCAGTAACGCTGCCATCCTACAGTAACCAGTGGGGAAACGAAAACGAGATCCGAATCAACGGTCTATTTGACCTGAAATAAGAAGTATGGTTTGTTTGCGCGTGACTCGACATATCCCTTGGAGCCGTGATCAAGTAAATCTCCAGAAAACACTGACTTGTCATTACATTTATCCCACTCTATCTTCTAAACATTCGAACAATTCAATTCTACAGTCTTGCTTTAAACCCTAAACCGTCCAGCATGCCATGGGGGCATGAACTTTAATGTCAAGGCACTTGCGTAGATTGTGTAGGGTTTCTCCGACTTCTAACGAAGCGCTACCTTTGTCGCAACTAGTTCGTTGTACAAAAGGCTGCACACAAACAACACCGATGGCTTTGAACAGATCCTCCAGGATCCAAGCTAATCGTGGTCCCGTGAGTTCGATGGCAGGTTCAGAATTCACTTCTAATAGCTTGACCTGGAAACCGGCAAGTTCGTGTGAGATAAGAAGGTCAACGCCATAGAGCTCAAAGGCATTCGGTAGCGGCTGTAGACAAAAGTAAGGGGGCCCAAGAAGACCAAAGAGAGCGAGACGATCATACCTGGAAGTGCGTTGGTTGGTTAAGTGCAGCCCTGAATGTCTCAGAGAGAACATTAGCTATCTGCTCTTTGATTGCGGCGACGTCTGCAGTGTCCAACACATTCTTGTTTGACTCTTCGCCACCTGACAATATACGACACCCAATCAACTCATCTAAAAGACGTACATTCTCTCCCACACGATGGATTTGCAGGGAGGTATTGGTCAAGTGAGGGGCGAGGGAAACGACCAGCTCGTGGTCAGAGCGAATGGGTATGCGGTAAGGTTCGGCGGAGAACAGTGCAAGTATGCGTTCGTACATAAACACAGTTAGGGCACCGGAAGCAACGACGTATGTTCGCAAGTGAAACTATCAAACGAATGTCAGCCGAATTAGTGAAGGCAGGAAGAGAACCCAATTGACTTTGTGACCTCGTAGATCGCACTGTGGGTGAACCATAGTCGACAGTCGGACGTCGTTTGGGTCGACAAGGAGAGGAGTAGAAATGTACTCCTAGATGTATGCTTAGTTCAGCTACCCACTGTATCGACATGAGTGATACCTGGAGAACGAAATGCCTGAGTTGAGAAGTCATGACAGACGTTGATCCATCTGCCTCATCATCGCTAGGGTCGCGATCAAAATCTCGAAATAAAGTGTGTAAGGCATCTTTGCTGTCGAAAAGCCTGATGCCCATCCCTCTGTCGGCCATGCCCGGTTTGAGGATGAACCACCGCTTGATGTCACCGTTATTGGCATCGAGGGCCCTGCCGAGGTCCCATAGCTCATCAGACCACATTTCGTCAAGTTCATCCGCGTGGGCTATATCGATGTCCCAAGTGAGAGGTATGGCTTTTCCAAGAACTGACCCGGGGCGTTTGGAAAGATAAGATTGGATGGACCGGGCGAGGAAGTGCTTTCGTATGAGGGCCTTTCTGATCGTGTAGGATGACGAAAGGACATGGTTCGGCTGAGAAGTTGTGAGGACATGGTCGATGCAATCGTAGCTAGCCCACTGGACGAGGCTCAATGGTGGAGGCGAAGGGAGAACGGAGAGAATGGCGCTCGATAGGCCAAGAGTAGCGATGGAGGTGTGGACGAGGGAGCTGGTGAGCGGTGCACTGGGCCAGGCAACAAATATTGGGTCCATATGAGAGTGACATCCACCTCGTCCTCGCGTTCATGGGCAACAACTACATCTTTTCCTTGACACCAACCTTTACCCAAGGCCTTCTTCTCGGACAGTTATCCATCCTACTCATCCTCGTCCTCGTCCTCAAATACCTTTTTCTCCTGCCGCACACAGACAAAGCAGAAACTCCGATTTTCCATTCACTTTCCAAGCCAGACACCCCATCACGAACACGTCTACCACCGTCCGAGACGAATACCCCCCCAAGCGACGCAGAGTCGGCCAATTGGTTCAACTCCCTTGCTCGGCAGGTCCGTCGACATTTCGTCTTGGTGCAGACTGGTAAAGCTCTGGGCAGGTAGCTGACGTCTACCGCGCAAAACTACAAAACGGATTAGAAGGGCCCGACGGGAATGAAGTAGCCAGGGCTCGGATAGAAGCGTACGCTAACAGAATTCGCCCTCGTAGTTTCCTTGTTCGCACCACTTTCCCACTTTTCTGGCCTCCTACCCTCAGCAATTACATCTTTGTGTCTAGGATCACATTACTATCCATGCGGTCAATCTCGGAAACTCAGCCCCCTCGCTGTCGCGTGCTCACCCTTTTGGCGGCACGGGGGAAACGTGTGCTTTGACCGTCAGTATCTTGCACTACATTCCCTTCGGGCACTGACACACTATAGTCCATCAAGTTTCATATGTACTATGCCGACACCATCTCAATATCACTTTCCACTGCCTACTTATTCAACTATCCAATGCCGTCTTTCGCACGGCTCCCCGTTTCGTTCACAATATCCCTCGATTTATTCGAGTCATCGGTGAGTCTGCGTTTGTCTAGCCAAATCTCTCCACTCATCGGGAGTATCAGATCATCGTTGCACCCCCGTCTCCCGTTTCGTCTGAGCCTGTCTTGACGATTTCTCTCCCTTCAGAGTTTACTCTTAACTTGAAGACCACGTCTCTTATGGGCAGCCGAGCCATGTTGAAAGATGTTCCAAAGCTCCACGAACTAATCGAGCATCAAGTTCGTAGAGTACTCACTTCGAGAGGGACTTGGAAAGTGGTTTTGCCTGGTCTTGGGAACGTAGCTAGAGCTATGAAAGAGGGAGAGCAACATGAGGATCTCAGGTCATTCTAGACTGAATTATGCACCACACTAGTATTTTATTTTTCTGCATATTCTTGCACATCCCAACAGCGGAGATAGCACTTGCCTGTGTACTGTACGCGGTCGTTACAAAAGGGATCTGCGTGCCAGTGAATTCACTAGGCAATAATATTAATATTCACATGCGATGTGAGATGCCCCTGAGTATTCGTTGATGGAAACGTCAACATCGAGACTAACAGGTCTTAGTATTGACGACAATCTACCCAGTCGAAAGAGGAAGCTAGCAATCACAGCACCGGGACACTTTGGAGCCAGCCTGAGCTCGTGGACGCCGTGCAATCCCCAGACCGGACGGGAGACTAAGAGTTGATGTTCTATTGCTCCTGCTACTGATTGTCATGCACCAGTAACTGGTGTTTGAGAGATGTTACTGGTTCGCAGATTGGTGACCAGTGCTGTTTATAGGGCAAGTCATCAAAACTGGCTGTC